>BDJD01000062.1:183744-203843 GCA_002564525.1 Rosa multiflora | reverse complement strand
TGATTTGATATCAGTCAACCTGGTTGCCCCATGCTTTGGGAATAGTACGTCGGTCCCTAGCATGTGGATTTGTGATTTGATACCAGTTAACCTGATTTTCCCGTGTTTTGGGTATAGTACGTCGGACCTTAACACGTGGAATTGTGATTTGTTACCAGTTAATCTAAAAATTCACTAAAAAGAGGAGTGTACTTATGTTATTTTCATCAAATATCTATCTATGATATATTTTGAATATGTGAAGGTGTTAGTGAAAAGAAAATAAAGTATGTGTTGCTTTAATGTTATTTCACTTATAAATGTTGCAATATTTGTTGGTTGAGTTTTAAAAGAGAGTATCGAAAAATACCTACTTTTATGTTTATGTGATTTTTGGAGTTACATTGTGAGTGTGTTGATTGTTTACTTGAGTTATAATAATTGTAATTTAATCAATCAACAGTTCTTTCTTGTTTACTCATACGGGCTGTCAAGCTAACCGGGCTTGTGTTGTTGCAATCCCGGTACACGATTCAAATTGTGTAGCGGGTAATCTCACAGGTCAGGAGAATCAGGGCAGTGATCGTGCGGTTTAGAGTATTAGTATTAGATTTACAGCATTTGTTTTTGTGAGGAGAATTATACTCACTTTAGCTTTACAATTTGATTTGGTGAGAGTGAGTTGTAATAAGTAACTTGAGAATTTGGTTTATGTAATATTAAGAGGTGTAAGGAGTGGTTGTTTCTGAGAGAAAAATTCAGAACGTTATTTGTATTGTTATTAGTCATGTTCCGGATTTGAATCCTTATTTCAAAATTCGGGTTGTGACAAGTCAAGTGCAAAAGACGAATGTTGATCGTCACTTCCTCCTTGCTTATCAATTCTTCTTTCTTACTTTCAATCATCCTTGAGAGGCAGCAGCAACAACAAGGATTGAACCTATTTATCTTGCCATTCTTCAACTTTAAACTAGCTCTTCCTCTAAGAATCTAGCTTCTTACTCGAACCGTTTCAACTCAGCCAACATCCGATGCTTCCCTCTAGTATCCGAGGCTGACAGAGACTATAACCTTTGGGTTGTTGGACTCATGCTCACGGATTCAGACCCGTCCAATTGCATCTTATCACAAATCACTAAAAAGATTCTCAGATTAATCTAAGCCCTCAAATTCTCAATCCCAAACCACACCCTATATTAGTTTTCTTGAATTTTCTACATTTGATAAAGGATCAGATTTCCACAGGAAGCTGAAATGGGTAACCTGGGATCTCTAGGGTTCGTTCTTCTCTGTTTCACGTATACATGCTTTGAATTCGTGGGTAATTGCCGGAGTCACCTAGTCAAAGCTTCTTTCTCTTCTCCAGTGTTGGTTATTTGTACAAACTAACTCCAAAAATTCCAAACAAAAAAGCTCGAGATCTTTGCCGATGGGGAAGAGATTGAGGTTTTGATCAAAAGGGAAGACATGGACACGGCCGCCGGAGCTGCTGGTGTCAAAAATGACGGCGTAGGAGGTGGAAGCAGGGGTGTGAAGCTGAATGTGAGAGGAAAAGGGGGTGAGGTCAAGAGGAGAAGAGGGAGAGAGAGGAGGAGGAAGAGGTTACGATACTTGTAAAGCTTGTCAGAGAGGGAGTCGAAGCTCCCTCTGGCGGGACGTTTGAGCATTTGAGCAAGATCGGAGGGCGGAGAATTAGTCTGAGACTCGAGGAGTTCGGCGGACGAAGGCAATCTATAACGGATCTGCATCCCCTCAGGCTCCAGATTTGGGTCTGAAACGAGAGTTGGGATCAATAACCCCAAATCCCAATCCCAATGCAATCACACACCTTGTTGTTGCGATATTTAGTATGTGTATGACCAAATGTGCATAAGAAGAAGATGAAGGCGACAGGATGAGGAGGAGGGAGGGAGGGAGGGAGGGGGAGAGAGAGAGTAATAAAAATAAAAAAAGAGGCATGAAATGACAAAAATACCCTTCAAAAATTGCTACTTGACAGCTTCCGTAACAGAACTAACAGCGATATGTACCGATCTTTGGTCGGGCCAAGAACCTCAAGTACCGTATTGATATTTTTCAAAGCTGAGGTACCAAAAGTTATAAAGAGGCAAACACGGGGTACCATACTGACCATTTTCCCATATATGGACCTAAAAGTTAGAATCCCTATAATTTTTCTTGTTTCTCTAATACTTTCTCTATAATTTAGTATCCATGATTATTAGTAATAATTTTAAAATTTTAAAAATGTAATCAAATAATTACTTATTAAATTAAATATAATTTCAAGAGAGATGATTTCCTGAAATTTGAGAATTTCCTGTAAATATAGAAATTTTTAGTTTCTGGCTTTTCACTTTTTTGTAAAATAGAGATTTGTTTATCAAGCTATTGGAGCAAAAAAAAAAAAAAGATCCATAATTTCCCCTTAAATAGAGAAGAAACAACATATAGGGCGCGTCGTCGGACGTGAATCATTGTTGTTAGCAAAAGGTCTGTAGGACGAACATGATGGGGTTCCTAATGGTCATCTTGGCTCAAAGTTTCAAGCCGAGGTTAGTTGAAGGAGAGGGTTGGTGATCTGGCAGAGCACAGCGGTTGATCTCACTGGTGGTTGTAGAATACGGTGGAAGGCGCGATCGATCCAATCATATCAAAGGGTGGTCGGAAAATGGGGAGGTAGGGGTGCGAGATAGGGTTTCTCAAGTGTCTCTCTGCTGGCAGCAATGCATTGCGGAGACTGCGGAGTTGTCGTTGTCGGATCGCGGTTGGCGTGCGGAGAGTGGTGGTTGATCTAGTCTGGCGGCACGACAGGTGTGGAGAGATGGAGGTCTAGCTTTGCTGAGACGGGCAACGAGCAGGCATGGTTGTTGCGATGCTGGTAGTGGAGTTGGGCCTGACTGGGCTGGTGGGCTTCTAAAACCCTCCTTGGAACTAGCTTTAGGCCCAAACCTCTTTGGGCCTTATCTCTTGTCTTGTGTCTTGGTAAATTGGGTTTGGGCTCAATTCTTGGGCCCGGCTCTTGCTGTTTTTTTCTTCAAAACAGTTTTTTATTTATGTTTTTTAGTTTGGTTGCGCTTTTTGCTAGTAATAAATCCCTACCGTAGTGTAGGGCTAGTCTGGCTTTGTGTCTGTGTGTGCACTCCAAGTGCCTTGTCTACTCTAAGTAGGCGGCGAGTTATTTGCTTCGTCAAATGGTCGTTGCCACCTAGTGGCAGGATGAAGCTAAATGTCATCGGATTTATCTTCCAGCGGCAACATAGTAGGAAAGCTGTGCAATTAGTAATTATGCTACGTTGTAATCGGATTACATATCGAGTTATCTTTTCGTTATGTCACCGCTAGTAGTGCCTTCTTTGCTAGTTGGTACTTATTGGGATACATGTATTTTGTAGAGATTCCTGATATTATTTTATGACACCGCTAGTAGTGCCTTCAAAGCAGTTTTATTAATCAAAGTTTAAGGGCAGCCGCATCAGCCCTTTATTTGAAATTTAAAAAAAAAAAAAAGAAGTCAAAAGTTAAAATCTTAGTAGTTTTTCTATCGTGATTCCAACAACTTCCCAATTAAATTCTCTATAATTTATTATTCATAATTAAATAAGATATTATTTTTGAATTTTGAAAATGTAACCAAATAACTCATGAAGCAAATACCTATAATTTGAAAAGAGCGATGACAGAAAAGTGTTAAGCACTAAATTATAGAGAATGTAGCAATTGCTGAATAAAAAAATAGATTTAGGGAAGCTGTTAGAGCAAACAAATGCTTTTTTTTTTCTTTCTTTTTTTTCCTAAACTATAAAAAAAGGAAATGATAACGAAGTTATTGGAGATGCTCTTTAGATAAAAAAAAATTAATGATTTAGAAGATAAGGGACATACAAGGTAATATTCTTTCACATCACACAAATTTGAATATTATATAATGACAAATCCTGACATGTTTGTGGTCTTATTGATGACATACTTAAAATCATATTCTACCTGATTAAGGGTCAAACAATTGTGATCACAGTTTTTTTTTTTTAAATATCATGTCGATATATTAAACTCAGGCCAGAAATGACCATTATATATCCTCCATCTACCATCAATGGGTAGATAAAGAGTTTGTGGTACACCACAACGATACGTAGATTAGGTCCAATCAGTTGACGGTATCCATGCTCACTTATTCAAGAAAGCCTAGAAAACTATGTAACCAAAGACAAGTTACTAGGCAAAATAACAGAAAAATTAAATTTTCTCCTTGCCCTTAACACTAGGGCTAGGAGGTTTTCCTGGACACAGCACACTTAGCACTTCGTCAGCTGGTATGGTCTTGGTCTTTGGGGGGTTCTTGTTCTTGGACCCCAGAAGACGACCCCTCTTCTTCTTACCATCAGCCTTCGCTGCATGCATTTCATTTCTAGGCATCATGACCTCCGCTGGCACAAGCATACCACTAGGAGTCTCAACTAAACCAAGTGATTTGGCAGTGAATGGAAGAGCAGGATTTTTGATCTTCTTCATGGGTGCAGTAGTGTCTTGAGACTCATCCATTAAGAACTTGAGTTTTTTTTGGGAGGAGAATGGTGAGGGAGGGCGGCCTCGCTTCAGAGGTTCCAGAGGCTGCTTATTAACAGGGATCAATGCCAGGCTTTGGTCAATTCTATCTTCATCCTACAACTGTGCATTCCGGAGAAGAACCGGTTTAAGCTGCTTCGTGAGATCTTTGCTGCCAAATAGATCCCGGGCTATAGAGGGTAGAATTAATAGGGGTCTGCACTCCCTTAAAGTGAAAAACGCCATCATTGAAAATGTCCGCAAAGTTTCGAAAAGGACTACGCAGTCCAATTCGTTTACCTCCATTGTCAGCGGCCGGCTGCTGCTGCTGCTGCGACATAGCAGGCATCTTACAGGTGCCATCCACATGATAGATCAAGTGACAGGCTTGGCATTTACCAACCAAGTTCTCAAAAAAGAAAGAGATCTCTTCCACCACATTTGGTGCCAGCTTTAGGGTTTTTTTTTGAGAAAAAAAAGGTTTTGAGATATCATAAGAGACTCTTACCCGGATCTTGCCCGCAACAGAGGCTACATTGATGGTGGTGGTTTTAAATTCGAGTGCAGGAGGAATATTGTCAATCTTGACCCATAAGAAAAGAGACTCCATGTGGACTGTGTTAGGGTTCACTAGGCCATCATAAGCTTGAATGATCACTGGGGCACGATTGAAGTACCACGGTCCCCCCCACAACACTTTGTTGCGATCCCTTTTAAGATCGAAAGCAAACACATGACGCCCTTGTGGACGTTCCTGGACATTGAATTTGCCATCCAGAACCCAAATTCTGCGAAAGTGTTTGTACAGATCCATGGCCGCAATCGGTTTGGTCGTTAGTGGTCAAGCAAGCAGAAAATCCTGGGGGTTTCGCGGTGCTGCAGCGTTTCCCATAAGTGAGACGTCAATGACATCGCCTCCAGCCAAAGCCAGCGATGCCGCAAAGCTCGCCGTGACATCATCAATGCCAGCGGAGGTTGTCATGGTGAAGGAGAAAGTAAAAGATAGATGAAGGCGCCGTTCGATGGTGAGGCTTTGTGAGCGGCAGAACACAGTTTGAATTGAGTAATGTTAGATTTATTGTCTTTTTATATACCATTTAGAAATTACTTTATGTCATTATGTGGTAACTAATATAGCATAAAAATTAAATACTATAGCAATGTTACATTATTTGACTGCTACATAAGGTCAATTCTAAGTGGTACATAAAAATGTGATATACTTAACATTGTTCTTGGGAATTACCAAAAACAACTCCAAATGTTAAATCATACTAATTATGAGCACGTAGGTTGCCTGGAAGATATATCTAGAAGTAGTATGCCAATGAACACATTTATAACTAAAACTCTGGGTATATTGATAATATTTGAGTGAATAGACATTAATAGAACTTTCATTTGTAAGAATTTTATTGATCGTTAATCAACAGCTGTCACACAATTATATGCGTACCTTAAATTTTTGAGGCCCCACCAGAAGGTGTAAAAGAATTTGGTGGAAAAATTTGTAGATCCTGTAATACCAGATTTAAGAATATCACGAAACATTCCAAAATCAAAGAGCGTTGCATTTGGAGATTCTATAGGGCATAATTTGTTTAGGAATGTGCTATTTAATAAAGTACTATGATCGTAATCATAGATAGTACTATGACTGCAATCATAGATAGGCATGCATCCTGCAATCGTTTGACATGCTTGGTCCCAACAAGATGTTTCTCGTTGAATAGAAAAGAAATACCAAAAGGCTGCAACAACCTAAAATGACATGAAAAGATAATTAACAACTCATATTTTGTACAAATATAAAGCTTTTAGAAATTTATAGTCATTTTTGAATTAAGAAGTTCACTTAGTAACTCTCAAATAGTATAGTACAAAATAAGGAAAGATAAGTGAATTGTCCTAAAATTTGAGTATTTAAGACTTACATAGCTAGCAATGATGTACAAGAAAAAGTAGAATGAACCTTTGACCAATCTTCCAACCGCGCCACCGACCTTCTTAATGGATAAGAACATTTGGAAAATCCTTAAGAGATATTGGAAGACAAGAAGGACGATTATAATTCCCAATCTGAAAGAGCCAACTAATATTGCCACCTGAAAAATAACAATTGGTGCAAAAAGGCAGTTGGTAAAATCTCAATATATACTTATTAGGGGGGAAACATCTACGATACATATATGTATCTGATAAGAAAATATAAGTAATATGAGGAAATTTTGAAAATAAAAAAATAATTAATAATATATTAATGCGGTTGTTCAAAAAATATTTAAATGTTATAGTGATGAGGGAGATTTAAAAGAAGTATTTGCTTTATATATATACTAGCCTATTGGCATGCACTCCGTGCTTGCCAATTTGCTTTTATAAAAAATAAAAAATAAAAAATTTAAGGAATAGATATAGAATAGATATATATATATATATATATATAGAGAAATCTTTTCACATCAGTTAGAAAAAGTTTATTGACAATTAAAAAAATAGATGTCAAAATATCAAATATGGAGGTCCAATTAGAATCAGATATAATTTTATTTTTTAATGAGAATATTATTATTATTATAATTATGTTTGAAACGAGAACAACAACCGTAAAAATTGAAGATCTAAGCAATGTCATGACTTAAATAGACGAAGTTATTGTCAAGTCAAGTGATCAACAAAGTGGCTTGGTCATTTAGTTTTCTTAAAAAAATAAAAATAAAAAACAAAAAACAATATATGTCAAAACTCAAATATGGCGATATTTAAGGGGTGAGCCTGACTGGTTCCCAAAAAAAATGGCATGGTCAACTCAAAAAATCATTTGGAACGACCAATTGGACCAAACGATCAAGTGATCAACCAAGTCTCCTCTTACCTGTGGGTAGGGAAGAATAGCTAGAAAGGTGACTATGGTGTGGATAGCTGCAATCTTCTGAGGTCGGACAAGCTGTAGTTTTCTTGGAAACCATGACGCAAGCTGTAGTTTTCTTGGCAACAATGACTCTGACACGTGGTGAACCCATGTGAGGCGCTCCCCCATGGAACCATTGATCAGAGCATAAATATGGAATATGAAAGCGATATCTGTAAGTGATCTGAGGATAAGTGCTACATTCCTCAACGTCTTGTCCGTGTCAAGGCACTTGTTTTCCTGATCGATGATTGGAATGTAAAGGAACAAACAATCAAATGACACCGCAACACATGATAGTATGAATACCC
This sequence comes from Rosa multiflora, assembly GCA_002564525.1. Classification (NCBI taxonomy): domain Eukaryota; kingdom Viridiplantae; phylum Streptophyta; class Magnoliopsida; order Rosales; family Rosaceae; genus Rosa; species Rosa multiflora. The sequence goes on along the minus strand of BDJD01000062.1, from coordinate 196,094 downwards.
CTATCCACTCCGATGCAAGGAACGCAAGGATCGCAAATGGAAGCCGTGGCACGACAACTACGCCCATTATCCCCATTTCAATAAATTTCACAACTCCTACCGTTATTAGGAAAAAAACTTTCACAACTCCTACCATTATTAGGATAAAAAATTCCACAACCTTTGCTGTTTTTTTTGAGCGAAAAAATTTCACAACCTGAGTTGAAAAGTATGGGCAACAGTTCCTAATTGGAGTTCGAGTGACTGGATCCTGCCTTTCAATACCATCCACACTGCCCAGTGACGGTGGAACACTGAGGAAAAAAAGAAAATGCAACCATAAAAAAAAAATTACATATAATAATTGATAAAAAATAATTATGAATTACTTACAAGTTACAACCAACAAATCGCTCATAATTTATTTAATACAAACAAAACAAACCTTACTACAATGCTTTGTCCTGTGATCCCGCTGTTATCCATAACTAAAACGATATATATCTATGACGAATCAAAGCTTGAACTGGGTAACTAGTTCGAACCACTGAACCAGGCTATAACAATGGAGTTATGCTGTTGCTCCCAGAGAAAATGCTCGAATATATAATGCAGTAAAGCTCTTAATTATCATCAGGACAATACCAGCAGCCATGGATAGCGAAGGCTATCCAAATCAGTACGTTGCCAAACGAGGACTCGAAACGGTATCCAATCCTTCTTCTTATGTTCCGCTATGTGGGCTCTCTTTATTATAAGTTGAAAATGGTTTGGCTGTGGGGAACATCAGAACATGTTTGTTAATCATTGCACTAAATTTTGTCTGCTTGCTAAAATATCATCAGCTAAGGCCTTCTCCAGGACGGTACAAAATTTCAAATTCTTGAGATCCACGCAGTGGTGATAGTGACTCGACAAAAAGGCCTGCAAACATTGATACTGAAAGGGACAGCTCATCTTTGCCAGCACCGCTCTCTGCTGAAAACACATCATCTTCTGTGGTGATACAAAGACCAAGGTATTCTAGCATGGGCCTAACATGTGGGATCCTGATGCCCACGGAGCAATGTACAGCAATGGAAGTGTGAACAAAATTTCAAATTCTTGAGATCCACGCAGCGGTGATAGTGACTCCACAAAAAGGCCTGCAAACATTGATAGTGAAAGGGACAGCTCAGCTTTGCCAGCACCGCTCTCTGCTGAAAACACATCATCCTCTGTGCTGATACAAAGACCAAGGTATTCTAGCATGGGGCCTAACATGTGGGATCCTGATGCCCACGGAGCAATGTACAGCAATGGAAGTGTGACAAGGGCTCTGGGAGGACTGAACATCAATGCTGGTAGATGTGACGACCCGCAATGTCTCCCACATTGGGCCTTTAATTTAGAGCAAGTCCACCGGTATGACTTTACCCGGGCAAAGTGAGGGAATGATGATGTGGTGACCGGGCATGGAGAGAAACAACCTTCCACCGGGCTTTGTTTGACCAGCCAAACTTTGGCTTTGCATGACTGAGGTCAAAAAAAGGAGCAAGCCGATGACTATTTTCTTGCCCAAGGTCGTGGAGCTGCCAGCTCGGCCAACCACAGAACGTGGGTGACATCAGGAAGCTGCGAAGAGACAGATGCGGCTATAGCTAAATCCAAGGGTGGAAGACACGGACCAATCCAGAAGCGCCCCGTAGCCGACCTGCAGCAGGATTTTGTCGCCCAGTCGCCGAGAGGATGCCGGAAAACTAGACTTTCGGCCGGGTCATGCCGCACGGCTGTGGGAGGCCTTCGATCTCCTTCTGGCCTGAGTGGTGAGGTGAGGCACCACTGTGGGGAGGACGAGCGGGCCGAGGCGAGCCTGTATGGTCCGGGTCCACTGCCGGAGGACGCACGACGGCGCCGGAAAACTCGGGTCGGGTCGGTCAGGACCCGATGGGTCTGAGGAGACGCGGAGGAGAGAGAAGAGAGAGTTTCAGGGGTGAAAGAGAAAAAAAGAAGAAAAATCTGTCCTTATAAAAAAGGATCAGAAATTTTTGTTATTTATAGAAAATTTTCAAATTTTCAAAAATTTATAACTAATTCATACGAACTCCGATTTTTGCATTCCACATATGCACGAACTCGTATCGATGATCTCTATAACTTTCATGAAGAAAGTTTTCCCAAATTATGTATGTATAAAAAGTTGATTTTCGAGACCCCCCTAAAATTATATAATAATGAATAGTATTGACCGGCCAAGAAAAACAACAGGTGTAAACCCATGTCCAGTGGTAGTGAATAGTAACTTGACTGGTCGAATTCTTGACTTCTCGACTTTGCATTTTCTTGACTACGGGTGCACTTGCTCTTAGTAACAAGGAGGATTACCTAAAAAAGTATTACTATTTCCCTGTTCCCATGTGTATTGATGATGGGAAGGGACCCGCCCAGGCACAATCCAGTGCTGTCAAGTTGGTTGATTTGACTAAGTAACTCAGGGCTAGGCGTCCAAACCCGTAAGACCGAGGACCCGACCCTAACCGAGTAAAAAAGTCCGATTCAGTTCGGTTTTGATATGAAAATTATCGGTTTGGTGCAAAGCTCAACCCGAATGTATTTTATCGGTTCGGTCTCAGATTTCAAATATACGAAGACCGAAAGCCCGAACCCGAATCGATCTCAGCCTCCCTCTCTCTCAAAACCATCTTAGCCCCAAAGGATATCGTGTTCTTCCCCCATTTCTGAAAACCCAGATTAAAACCCTAAACCATTCAGGTGATTCAACCCCATTTCAAAGTTCAGACTTTGCAGAAGGCAAGAAACCAAGAAAAAATTACCAGCTCAAATCTCCGTCTCAGTACCTATCTCTCTCGCTCTCGTCCATTACCATCTCATCCACCACTCTCCGTCTCCGAACTCCAGTAGCAAGAACCAAAAGATGGAAACTTTAGAAGCAAAGTTGTGGGTTTTGGATTATTTGGGTAGAGAAATGGAAATTGAATTATGGGAAATGAAAAACGAGTAGTTTTATAAGGATCTAAGATGAGATTTTTTCATGGCCTTGACTGGCTTCGAGCTTTTGAGATTGGGAAGAGAAAGGTGTAGCCGTGTAAAAGATGAAGAAGAAGGAAAGAAAGAATAATCAAATGATGCATATTTCTTGAGTTGTTCACATGGGTTTGTGGTGAGTGGAATCAAAAAGTGAAAGGTGTAGTATTTATTTTTTTGGAAGAAGGAAATAAAGAATATTTGTCTCCATCTTTGTCTCCACATTGGCACCTCACTTCCCAAAGCATTAAAGAAAAGAAAAGTTGCTGCAGCTACCAAGGAGAAGAAAAGAAAGGACCGGGTGGAAGAAAAGAAAAGAAAAGCTGTGGTCTCCACCACCAAGAAAAGTTGCCTAGGACAAAATAAATATAAACTTTGCACATAAAATGAAGAGAGCATCTTATGCTCCAGTGGTTGGGAGTAACGCTTTCGTGTAAGAGGTCGGGGGTTCAAACCTTGCCTCTTACCGAATTTTGAGAATATTTTGCTCAGAGTTGGGAAACTGGATTTTGGACCCGAAAAGCCCAAAGACTGAACCGGCCCTTTTGAAATATGTTTTTGTTGGTTTCTAGTTTTGAAAAACCTTGAACCGGCCCGAACGGATTGTTTCAGGTTCGATCTCGGTTTTACCAAATTTCGGGCCCAGCCTGACCCGAGCCCAGGCCTAAAGGAACCCGCGCTGGAGGAGAACCCAACAAAAGCCTTACCTACAAAAACAAAAAGACAGGCAAAACCAAAAGTTGAAGGGGAGTCAACCACAAAAAGATCAAAGATTCCTTTGAATCCAAGCCTTAGGCTATCTACTGGTGGCGGAAAAACTAGAGGTAAAGGAAGGGGAAGTAGAGGTGGGAGGAGTAAAAGTGCAATCTATGTGAATGTTACCCACTCCACCCCAGTTGTTTCAGAACTCTCGATGGTTCAGGAGCAGTTACCAATTGAGGGTGACCAGGATGTTCAGACAATAAACTCAAAGGAAGGTATGGAGGATTTGACCCACCTCCAGGGTTGTGGCGGCTGGCCGATAGCAGCTGCACGGAATCCATGAATCTTCTTTCCTAGAACTGTCAAGGCTTGGGGAAGCCTTTGACAGTACAAACTTTACGGGAGATTACCCACTCCCATTTTCCGAATTTAATTTTGTTGTCTGAAACACATCAAAATAGTGCATATGTTGAAAGAATTAGGGGTCAGTGTGGTTTTTCAAATAGCTTCATTATGGAGCCAGTGAATTCAGCTGGAGGTTTAGCCCTTTGGTGGAAGGCGGATTATATAGTTGATATTGTTGACTACTCAAAATTTTTCATTGATTCGCTTGTCACTATCCCGAGTATTTGTGAGAAGGTCAGTATGCCTTGGCTGTATGGGCCACCCTATGCAGCAGACAAGGACGCTTTTTGGCACTCCTGGAATACAAGAAATAGATGTGATAATAATCCTTGGGTAGTAATTGGGACATGAATGAGATGTTGAGCCAGTCGGAGAAAGAAGGCTGGGTCCCATGGAGTACAAACGTGAGGAACTACCTTAGATCCTTCTTGAACTCTAATGCCCTACTCGATGTTGGCTTTATCGGTCAAAGTTTCACTTGGCCCAGGAAGGAAGGGGATACCATTGTGCTTCAGGAGAGGTTGGATAGAGGCTTAGTAGATGAAAATTGGTTCATTGCTTGGCCGGACACCTCACTAACTCATCTCACCCGAATTGGATCGGACCATAACCCAATTCTCCTTAGTACGCACCCCACTGCCAGTAGAGGTAAGCCTACCTTCAGGTTTGAGGCTTCATGGACTGCTGATAGGGAGATGGACCCACTAATTAAGGAGTGTTAGATGGACTGCCCTAACTCCTCCAGTATCAAGAATTGGACGGACAACCTAAACAGATGTAGAACCCGCCTTAGAAGTTGGAGTAGCAAGAGATTCCCCAAGTGTAATAGTAAGGTGATAAAAGACTCCCTTCTGGAGTTGGAAGATCTCCAAACTCATTGCCCTTATACTAGTTCAGTTTGCCAACAAGAATTATCCTCTACTATGGCAGAACAATGGGTCCAGGAAGAAATTTACTGGCAACAAAGATCTAGGGTGAATTGGCTAAAATCGGGGGACTCAAACACCAAGTTTTTCCACCTCTCTACTATTCACAGAAGGCAAAGAAATAGAATTTTGAAGATCCAAAATGAGGCTGATGTTTGGGTACTAGGTGAAAACCTAATCAGGAGGGAGTTTGAATCTCAATTCAAGCGTGTCTTTACCAGTACGGGTATTCGGCAGTTGGGGGGGGGGGGGAGGGGGAGTTTTTGATGGTATCACCAGCCCAGTCACCACTGACCTGAATTAGGATCTCATTGCTCTGATTACTTTGGATGAGGTAATTGAGGCTACACACCAGCTGGGGGCACTTAAGGCTCCAGGCCCTGATGGTTTCCCTTGCCTTTTTTACCACAAATATTGGAGAATTTTTCAAGGGGTTGTGTGGGCTGCAGCTAAGGACTTTAAGGAAGGTCGGGTCAGACTCCATGATTTAAATAGGACTCACATTGTCCTGATTCCTAAAATCCCCAACCCAGGAAAAACAACACATTTTAGGCCCATCAGCCTTTGCAATAATTCATATAAGATCCTATCGAAGCTTCTTGCAAATAGACTGAAGGTTATCTTACCAAATCTCATCTCCCCAAATTAGAATGCTTTTGTGCCGGAGAGAATAATCCAAGACAACATTTTGCTAGCTCATGAGTCTTACCATTATCTCAAGCTTAAAAGGGAGGGAGAGATTCACGAACAAGGATTGAAATTGGATATGAATAAAGCATATGATCAGGTGGAGTGGGATTTCTTAGAAGCTGCCCTAGTTCATTTTGGATTTAACCTGTCCTGGATTAATCTGATTATGGCCTGTGTTACAACAGTTTCTTTCTCTATTGTACTCAATGGCAAACCTAGGAAATTCTTCTCCCCCACTAGGGGCCTACGGTAGGGGGTCCCCCTATCACCCTATCTTTTCCTCTTGGTGAGTGAAGTACTTTCTCTAAGGCTTAACAAAGCTGTTAGGGAGCATTCTTTACAGGGCATCAAGTTGAGTAGGAGCTGTCCCACTCTCTCCCACCTTTTCTTTGCTGATGATGCCTTATTTTTTCTAAAGGCCACTCTTTCTTACTGTTGGCAGCTTATGTTGATTTTCAAGGATTATTGCTTAGCTTCGGGTCAAGCTATCAATAATGAGAAGTCTAGTGTGTACTTTTCCTCTAATACCCCTTCTCAAATGGCTAGGCTAATGTGTGCGTTATTAGGGTTTATGGATGTCAAAAATTCGGGGATCTATTTGGGATTGCCTATATTGTGGGGAAAGTCAAAGAAGGCGGCTCTAGCCTATATAAAAGAAAGGGTGAATAGAAAGATGGAGGGCTGGAAACTAGAGCTAGGCATTTAAGCCCGAAAACCCGCAAACCCGGACCGGCCTGTCAAAACCCGACCCGTACGGGCCGGGCCTTTTTTTTTTAATCAAAACTGTTCTGGCCCGGGCCCTGACTTTCAAACAAACGGTTCGGGTCGGGCCCTGACTTTCAAAGTTGAAAAAACCCGTCAGGCCCGTTGTAAAGAAAAGAGACAGATGTCCATGTATTATTGGTGCTAAGATAAGGCTCAAAATCCTTATCATAGCATCGGACACACTGAATTAGACTCTTCAGTCAAATATCCAAACCTAATTGACTGAGTCTTCAATTCCTCCAGATCTGAACGAGGCCGCCTCCTTCGTTGTCCCTCTTCTCCGAGTCTTCAGTCTGCGGTCTAAGTCTCCTCCCCCATATTCGCCATAACCAAGCGCCGAGACTGCCCCCCCCCCTCCCTCCCTCTTCACTTCACCTGCACGGTATGAAGAAAACGTAAACCAGAAATTGATTTGAATTTATTAACATATTGTTAAGTTAGGAGAATCCCAGATCTCAGATTTCTCTAGCTTTGATTTAAGATCTGTGGTGATTAGCAGCTAAACCTCCTTACCTTGCTTTGACTGTAGGATTTGGAACTGTGGTTTTGCTTTGCATCTTGGACGACGAGATTGGCATTGGGGCAAGAGTGAGGTGTTCTGGGCAAGGAAGATAGTGGTTGGGGTCCGCACAAAGCAAAGTAGATAAGTCTTGGGGGATTTTAGTATTTTGCCCTACTGGGGGGATAAAAGCATGTGAGCCCAGATTCATGATTCACACTTCACAGTCTCTGATGGTGGCGGCCAGAAAATGCAGCTGATCGATGTCGATCTCTTTTTTTTTTAAAAGGCTATTTGGGCCCGTAAACCGGGAAGCCCGGCCCGAAATGAAACTGGCCGGTCCCGGGCAGGTCCCTGTTGAGTGCAAAACGGGCTTTGGGCCCGAACCGTAAAAAACGGGCCAGTCCCGGGCCCAGCAAAATTCTTATTGAACCCGGCCCATGCCCAGCCCTACTGGAAACAAACAACTGTATCTCTTGCTGGAAGAGAAACACTCTTGAAATCAGTGGCCCTAGCAATTCCAGCCTATCCTATGAGCTGTTTTCTGCTACCAAAAGGTTTCTGTAATGAAATTAACTCAGCCCTGGGGAACTTCTGGTGGGGGTCTGGTCAGAATGGAAACAAAATTCACTAGAAAAGCTGGGACTATTTATGTTTACCTAAGTCCGAAGGGGGAATGGTCTCCAGGGATTTATACCAATTCAATTTGGCACTTCTGACCAAGCAAATCTGGCGGCTTATCCATGAACCCCAGTCTCTCTGGGCTCAAGTTTTAAAAGCAAGGTATTTCCCTAACTGTAGTTTTTTTGAAGCTGTAAAATGCTACAGAGCCTCTTGGAACTGGTCTAGCTTGCTGGAAGCTAGGGACAGTATACTAGAGGGAAGTAGGTGGCAAGTCATCTCTGGCTCAAAAATAAGAATTTGGGAGGATCAGTGGGTTCCCCCTCCCCACAATGGGATCCTTATACCTCAGGATAGTCCCCCCCCCCCCCCCCCCCCCCCCCCCCCCCCTGGGAACTGGACAGTATTATCCATTTAATAATTCCAGAGGAGGCGAACTGTATTCTAAAAATTCGCATTGGTCTGGAAGGGTAAGATGATATTTTAGTCTAGCCGTGAAACAAGGATGGAAGATACACAGTAAAGTCGGGTTATCATTGGGGGCACAAGAATAGCTTTATTCCATACCAAACAAGCTGCAGCTCGTCCCACATTTTTGACCCAATGATCTGGAAGTGCCTTTGAAAAATCAAAACTCTGCCTAAAGTTATACTATTCCTGTGGAGGGTCCTATGCAGCCCCAACTATGTACAATTTGTTTAAAAGGAGAGTCACCCTCTCTCCCCTATGTCCCATCTGTGGGGAGACAAAGGAAACTTTTAAACATTTACTTTTCCTTTGCCCATGGGTGGAGGGGGTTTGGTTTGGCTTACCTCTGGGATTACGTGTTGATAAGCAGAATTTTACAACTTTGGATGTTTGGTTCTTAAAGATAGCAAGATCACAACATAATGATAGCAATCAAAACAGAGTACTTACGTTGATGAGCTTCTTATGTTGGGCTATTTGGAAGGCCAGATGCCTGTTTGTGTATCAATCCAAACCCTTATCACCTCACTTGACCATCTCCTCTGCGGTATCCGTGGCATCGGAATTCCAAGCAGCAACGCTAATGCCAAATCACGAGTTGGGAGTGACAATTCCGTTTGCTACAAGCAATCGGGTGGTGCGTCCCCAGACTCATTAGTTGCCCCCTCCTCGTGGTTTTTTCAAAGTAAATTGCGATGCAGCCTGGAGGCCACCGTCAACAGTAGGGCTGGGAGTCATTGTGAGAGACTCTACCGGGAGGAGCATTAGCGAATTAGCCATTAAAACCACTTGCTGAACAGTTGCGGAAGCGAAAGCCTCTGCTATTCTCCATGGTATCTCCCTGGCAAGTACCCAGAACCTGAGAAAGGTTCACTTCGAATCAGATGCAAAAGAGGTAGTCCTGGATCTAAATGGGTTAGGTCGGGGAAAGAACTAGAAGACCTACCCAATACTGGAACACATTCGAAGGCTAGCAACTGGTTTTGAGGAATGCAATTGGGATTGGGTTCCCCAGAAGCGAACAAGGCTGCTCACTGTGCAGCTTCGCTTGCCTGCGGGACGATGGGTCCTCAGCGATGGGCTAACCAGCCACCACCACCCCTTACCTTGGTTCTAAGAAATGATGGTCTCCCATGCCCCCCGGCAACGGACATGTGATCGGAGTTGTTACTGTGTACTTCTCTGTATTTTTGTGGGTCTTTTCGTATTCCTATTATCTGGACTGGTCATAGGGGAAGACCGACCTTTTCCTTTGTGGTTGTAATTTCTACGGTCTTTTAAGCTTCTGCTGGGCCGTCTTGGGCGTTGTCCCTCATTGAAGTTATTTCATTACCGAAAAAAAAAAAGGCCTTCTCCAACAATCCAACCCATAGGGGCAAAGGACTAAAGGGCCAAAAAAATAACTCAAATGGTGTCTAACGCATGAGTGGGAGGGCTAAAGGGCCAATTTTGAGGAGCAAAGGGCAACCCAAAGGATTATATTTAGCCCTAAAGTTAGCCTTTTAGCCCTTTAAACAAAAGGGATTAGAATGGGGAGGCCCACAGGCTGCAGTGGACCGTGATATAAGCATGACGTCAGCAACGGCTAGTTGACACCGTTGGTTTTTTTTTTTTGAACTTTTACACTATAAATACATATCACTTCAACCTTATTTTTCACATCTTCCGTCTACTTCCTCATATATATCTCTCTATTCTAAATCTTTCATTTTCTCCCTATTCTTAAGCTCTCATTTATTTTTCTTTTATCGAAAATGGCTAGTTCGTCAAAAAGAAGTGTGAATTGGTCACCATTGGAAGATGAAGCACTCACTGTTGCTTTCGTAAAAGTATCCTAAAATTCCGTCAATTGCACAAGTCAATAGGAAGATGGTCTTTGGAGCCAAGTCCAACAAAAATTCATGGAGATCCAAGATATTATTTTGGTACAAAGGACGTGAGAGAGTTGCAATTAAAGATATTTTTGATTATCTTAAAAAAAAAATTGGAAAGGTATTTTTTATCGTAAAAATGATTTAGTTTACTATAAGTAAAAATCTGATAAAAAATACGAACATATATATATATATATATATATATAACATATCCAAAATGTTAAAATATGTTTTAGGGCTATAATTTAGCTTTAACTGGTTAGAGATGGTTGATGTCACATCGATAAATAGTAAAAAATTCAAAGCTAAAATTTAGCCCCATAACTATTTTAGTCTTTTCGATTGGAGATGGCCTAACTACCTTAGCAATAAAGAGCCGGTCCCCATCTTTATAGCAAACTGGGTCCGCCGGTGCATGTGGTGGCTGATAGAGTTGTCTTCAAATGATTGACTCTCCTAACAATAGTCCATCAGTTATAAATCTCTCATCTAAAGCATTATGAGAGAGAAAGCGGAGAGAGAATCAAGAGACATTATTTATTTGATTTATTGGGTTTTCTTGCACCCTTTTTTTTTTGGAGAATATTCTTGCACCCATTTTGGATACCAACTTCCCCAAATATGGTTTTAAAATCTTTGTTTTTAGTATCGAGAATAAGGCTTAGTTTAGGATTATTGTGTTGTGAGAAGAAGCACACTTCGGAACTTACTGTGAGATGAAGCACTTTCGAACTTGCTCTGAGAAGAAGCAACTGAGTGTTTGGTAAACTAATTTTGAAAGTGATGTGAGAATGAAAAATAATTTCTGAGTGTTTAGTAAATTGAAACGCAAAAGTGTTTTAGCTGGGTATAATTACCAAAATGGTCATACATGCTAAAATATGCTATTAAAATAGATAATATTGTTTTTTGAATATGTGACCATACCAAATCAAAGAATTGCTCATGTATTATCCTTGTACTCTTGCTTGGACTGAATAAAAGATTTACTTTAAACTCTTAAATATGCACAAAATAAATCCATAATATTTGGATTAATTTTCCGACCATAGTTCAACAGGAACCATTACACAAAATATATTAAAGTTACTTGAATTTTGCAACTAAATGCTAAGTAGATGCATTCATTAGACTTTGTGCAATTGTATTTCTTAACACCTCTATTTCTTGTCTTCCCGTACATTTGGACTTATATAAATGTAACAATAGTTTCATATATGGGAAGCAGTCAGGTTGTAGGGCTTAGATGGGTCATTTTTAGGGAAAGCCTTCACTACATGGGGGGTTTTTCCTCTATGACAAGCAACTCGCTTCTTTGGAAGAAATCCAAGGGATCTATGACTGGGGTGCTAAAACTTCCAGTGAGACATTCTCCTCCTCCTTCATTTGGACAAACACAAAATAAATTAGCACAGAAAGCCTAACCCAACAAACATAATTTCAAGCCAAACTGAAAATGCTTTGAATGAAAAAACTTTCAAGCAATGACTCACAAGTTTAGGTCTATGATGTTTAAATGAGTTGTTTTTCATTTACAATACAAATGTAACTAAGGGGGGTGTATTCAATCTAGATTTTAAATGATTCTGTCTGATTTTATATAATCCATGGATTCTTGTAGCTTTCACATAATCCACTGATTATTTTAAGGGAAAATGATCATTTACCCGATTTTAGGCTAAAAATTGCCCACTTGCTCCACCAACTGTTTTTTAACCCCATTTACCCAAAACACTCTAAGGGATTATTTCCCCTTTACCCAATTAATTCTTTTTTTTTTTTTTGAGACTTTTTTGCCCTCTCCTTCTTTCTCACTTAGAGAGAGAACTCACCTTCCACCTTGCTGTGCTACGGTGACTAGTGGCCGGCGCAGTCTCCGGCGACCGGACTCCGGCGAACGGTGACCGGACTCAGGCGAACGGTGACCGGACTCCGGCGAACGGTGACCGGATTCCAGAATCCGGCTATTATTGCCCCCCAGTAATCATATTACTGCCCCCCAGTAATCATATTATTACCTCCCAAAAATCATATTATTGACGTCCAGTGATTGTATGAACTCCCAAAACCAAAATGAATACACTACAGGAACAATTGATCAATTTATAATCATATTACTGCCCCCCAATAATCATATTATTGCCCCCCAATACAAAGTCTAATGTTTCTACTGCCTCCCAATAGACCACCAAAAATGCAACTTTTTGTAGGATTCACAGATAATTTGACTTTAATACACAGAAAACAACATGTAACTTATCAAAACACCACACTATAGTGATCCATGTCCCTCGTATCGAAGTCTACTGGGGGCCAATAATGTGTCTACTGCCCCCAGTAGACCATCAAACAAACCCCACAGTTACATTGCAATTCCTTCCTCATTCCCGGGGTTCA
>BDJD01000062.1:154664-183372 GCA_002564525.1 Rosa multiflora | reverse complement strand
AAGGGGAGTCGAGAGAGAAAGAGGGCAATACTGTCAAATATTGTTTGATTGGGTAAATGGGGTTAAAAAACTCTTAGTGGAGTAAGTAGGCAATTTTTAAGCTAAAATTGGGTAAGTGGTCACGGCCCCTTATTTTAATTCCATATGAATCAATGTATTGTTTTAGCTAAATTTGTTTGGATTGTAATAAGTGCATGGATTTTCCTAATAATAGAATAAAGACTAATATAAAATAATATGATTAATTATTTTTGTGTGTTGAGAAACTACTTTACTATCAACGCCATACCCATTACATTGTTTATCCGCTTCAAGACAAGTCTAAAAGCCTTTTGGGGGATCACATTTTTGTTCTCACGAAGTTTTCCATTTAATTATGTTAATAATGTATCCCTTCTCTTTTGCACCTCCAAATGAAAGTATCATTCTAGATCACTAGATGAGCATATTGAGATCACCCAAAAAAAAAGTATAAAGCTGAGAATTATTGTAGAAATTTAAGAGAAAACAATGCATAATAATTTGGATTCCGCCTTCAAAGCCATCATAACGTATTTGTATATACTTCCCGTAGTAAGTGCAAGTATAAATCATTAAATCACATAAGTGACATACCACAATGATTCTAATCTTGAAACATCATGGATTACAATATAGATTACAATAAACCAGTACAGAGGAGTAATCCAAAAAATAACAGCAGTCCAATCATAAAAAACTAGTATTAAAGGAATAATCACTAAACTCAGAAAATACCACACCCAAAGGGGTGCCCTAAATCTATCTCATTCGATAACTGACCTACGCCTGTATTCTATCGAATATTCTTACTGTCTTCCACATCAACTGATTCAGCTCTCTCCTTTATGGACACATTTGTGAGTATGCTACATATGGATGTGAGACTACTATGAGCCTTGCCTAAAATTGCCGGTGCCAAGTGGCTACACTGATATTTGGGATGATCTGGAGCAAAAGTTGTAAAACTTCTTCGCGCTCCCAACATAAGTAGCTCAGCTGAAACAAAATGCAAGACAAAGGACTCTAATATTGATACTTAAAACAGATAAGTCTTTGAGGACCAGCAGTAAATCAACCTTCAGTTAGAATAGTAAATCAGTTCATTTTGTGGTGGCTTTCCTTCCCTTCTTCTTGTCAATATTTTCATGTAGGAGTAGCAGGCAAGATGGTCACAAGGTAGATTTTAGTTTACTGCCATCAAATTGTTTAAAAACAAAAAGAATAAAAGCTAGAAAAATATAGAGACTACCAAGTTCAGAGGGCAGAGTTCTAGGAATTACTGCTTGAAATTAGAAGAAATTCCACCATCACACCAAAGGTGCCTTGGTATCTCCAAGTCAACACATGCATGCTTTACACACAACTAGAAGGATTTCAAAAGGTTTTCACGATAAACTGATCTTTCAAATCATACAGAATATCCCATCTATGGAGTCATTCTTACATGAATCACAATCACTGTACTAATGCACTTGAAATTCTGAGAGACAAATGGGGTATACACTGAACATTGCAACATAAAAAAAACTTAAAGGGCAATAACCTAAGAATGATGCACTTTTGAATTGCATTTATAACATAATCAAAGACAAATCTTATTATATGGTGCTTAGTACTTGGATGAACTTATTTATTACAATCTGAATCAGCATTACAAATAGTCATATTATTGTCCACCCTGATGCTACACTAATATTAAGTTAATACATGTTTCACGACATTGAGTGACAGTAATATGAAAACACAAATGAACATGCATTTTTCTCTCCGAAATTACTTGTTTGTAATCTTAGCAGACAAAAAAATATTGGGAAAAAAAACAAAAGCAAAGCAATAGAAATACCCAAGTAGCACAAGAAGTGAAACAACGAGCTGATACGTCATCAAAAGAAGAAGCATAGAGACTTGATCTTCCAAAGGCCAAATGGAATGCCCTCCTAGTCATATGCAACTTATCTGCAGCCTTTAGTAGCATCTCTTTGATAAGAGTTGGCTCCTTTATTGACACTAAAAGCTGAGTTACTCCGAATCACAACTTCACAACAGAGCCACATTTCTTGTGCAAATCACCCAACACCTCTAAATGCCAAAGATAAGAGTCAATGGTCAATGCTCTATGGTCTCCACCAAATTCAAATTCACCACAGGAAAATTCCAATCATGACAAAACTTGTTCAATTTCTGGAATCCAAAAAGACATTATATTTTTGTATTGACATGCTTTAGTTTCACTATTTCATTAATTTTCTAAGTTAAGCTGGACCGAGCAAAGTTAATTACTCTAAAAGGAAGCAATTGATCAGAGTGCGAGCAACAATTTTACCGGTTTGTATTGCTCTTGCCAGGGACATATAAATTGAAAACTATGAACCAATCATATTGCTCTTGCCTAGTACATAGAAATTGAAACTATGAACCAATCCTATTGCTCTTGCCTAGTACATAGAAATTGATATAATTACTGTGTTTGTGTCAAACTATATGCGCCAGTCCAAGCACGTACAGCATCGACCTAGATGATCAGTGCTAATTTCCAACCCCAAATACCAAAACAAAGATTGAGAAATTACCTGGTTAGTAGAGAACAACGAAAGGTTGAGGTCAGTTCAAAGTCAGAAGTCGAGGTCAGTTCGTCTTCGTCGAGGTCAGTTCGTCTTCTATTATTTGAGTTTCTTTTCATCTTCAGAATGAGGAGGAAAAAAATGAAAGATGTCAAAATCTCACCTCTAAAGATTGGATTTCTGATACGGTTTGATATTTATACCAAGCGCTCTAGAATCTCACAGAATCAATCATCTAATAAAATTCTTTAAAACCCTTGAGCTTTTAAATACCACTAGATTTAAGAGGATTTTTAAAATCTCAATTAAATACCACAAGATTTTAAAAGAGTCTTTAAAATCTTAATTGAATATCACAAGATTTTAAAAGACTTTTAAAATACAAAACAATCTAATAGACTCTTAATTGAATACACCCCCCTAAAGCAGTTGCATTCAAGAACATTTCCAAGAGTGCATTGTGCATATTAAAACTTTGTATGTAAATATTCTGGTGTTTAACTAGCATCAATGAAGACATAGACAACCATTTAATCATAGGCATATGATTTGATTGATGACAACAGTATACATAATTATCCGGGAGAGGATCCTCTCCTAAGCTATTTTTTTGCCTGAGCTTCCTAAGCTTGAAAACAGATAAAGACACGTGTATCTTATAAATCTAATGGTCTAGAATTCTACTTTTACTTCAGCTACTTTGTTTCTTTCCTCTCTCCCTCTTGTTCCTCTTTTCTTACAGAGCCTTCTTGTTGTCTCTCTCCCTCCCTCCTGTTCTTCATCCCTCATCAGATAAAAATCTTCTTATGACAAAATCTCTCTCTCTCTCTCTCTCTCTCTTTTCAATCTCTTTTTTGCCACATCTCTCTCTCCTTATCAATCTCTTCTGCACTTAATCAAATCGCCACAAATCAAGTTAACTAATTTCACTACAATCCTCTGAGTCTTTAACTATCGCTTCCAACACCTTGTTCTCATGAATCAGTTCTATTTCTACAGCACCATTACAACCTTTAAAGAATCATAGTAATGAGGTTGCAAAATGGGCATATGTTCCAGACTTCCAGATAACCAAGTTTTTCTTTTTGGCAAAACAACAAAAAGAAATCTCTGTTCTTCTTTTCCTCCGTACCCAAAATCTCAGGCATATATTCTATCACTCACCTCTGTTCTTAAGTAGAGGACCTGTACTCATCCATGAATCTGAATGCAATATCAACGAAATCAATAACTTCAAAATGGAATCTCAAAAATGAGCACAATCACCACTGCTACTTCTCTAAAACATCATCGAAACCCACTTGAGAGTGCCGTAAAGGGTGTTGAATGAACTGGTATACAATCAATTGTGTTTCTTCTGGGTTTGATGGTATCAGAGTCTCCATGGCTCACGCTGATGCATGATGCGCTGCTTCTTGGATGGGTTTTGGGCGATTTCCAGTCCAAGATTCGAGCTCCTTCAATTATTTTGGTTGATTATATCCTCTTTACTGAACTTGTTTTTCATCTCTCGAATTTTGGATCTATTCTTGCTTTTCTTGGGTTAATCACTGATGGTTTTCCATGAAGATGAATTGAAGGAGTCATCACTACGAAGGAGAAAGAAAGACAAGAGACAGATGGGGAATGAAAGGAAAAAACAAGGCATTAACTAGTTGTAGGCCATTAGATTCAATATCAACACGTGTCTTGATCTTCTTCAAAGCTTAGCTAGATAAGGCAAATAAAAGATCAGGAGAGGATCCGCACCCTAATTATCCACTCCAAAACATTAATTAGAACAAGGAAGTTAACGTGACGCTCCTCTAGTCTCTAATAGCAGGAACAATATCCCCCAGAACAAGCAATTAATGTGAGAAAATGTGAACTATAAGAAGAGTAACCTGATATGTCTTCACACAGTAACCAATCACAGTGGAAAGAATTGCAAACATTACCCAAAGTTGGATAGATACCTTGTAAACAAGCCACGAGATACACGCAGCTTGGCTCCAACATAGTTGTAGAAGCATAAGCTTCTCCAGTCACAGTGTATTTTCTTTTTCTGTTGCCATTGATAGCAATGGAAACAATCGACAGAGTGGATGGTATATGCAATATGATACTGTCCTCTGCTTCAAAAATTTCACTTCTATCCATCTCTCTGCCACTCAACTGTTACGGTGAACCCCGAGGAAGCACAAGAGCACCATTAGTACTCGCAATGAACCAGATCAATTAGCATTTGAAACAGACATCTTATTTATACCTCAAGTTTGGAGCATCATACCCTGCAAGGCAAATCAACATGCAATATTTAAAAGTGGTAAATATCAGAGCCAAGATGCAGGAGCACACAAAGACCACAAAGATGCGAGGAGAGTGAAAACATCAACAAGAAAGAAAGAAGAAAGAACTAGGGACACTGGGATATCTAGTAGATTAAGAAAACAAGCAAACCTCATACACAGCGGCAAAACATAAAGCTTTATGCCTCATATGCAAACCTACATTGACAATTTGACAGCAATATATAGATTTTACAGTAGCCTGCGCCTCGAATCCAGAATTTCTTAATCAATCACACTAATCAAAGAGATGAAATTAAAGGGTGAAATAATTGGAGGGGCTGAAATTGAATTGAAAGAGAGTGAAAACCACTTACCCGTCTCTATGTGCTTTGAAAATGTCGGAGACACAGAGAGAGAAAACCTTGAGAAGGGCGAGACGGATGGTCTGAGAAAGAGGGTTTACCACTTAACCGTCTCTAGGATTTTCTAAAACAAGAAAATTTTCTATCAATCAAACCCCTTTGTGAATCTTGCGCAAAATCAACCAAACAGATTGAGTTTTTACCTTTAGAATCTGCAGACGACGCTGCTCTTTCAACAACATGATGAGGATGATTGATGCGTGAACCAGTCAGTGATCATGGAGACGGAAGAAGGAGAGGTGCGATATGCTAGATGTAATTTTCAGAAAAGGATGGGTACAGAATTGGAAATTCGGGATAATTCATTAATCTTGCACTGTTGCTCCGTGTTTTTTATAGAAGCGGCTCCAAAAGCTAGGATTTGTGGCTTCTCAGTATCAGCTTCTAGGAGAAGCTATTAGTATCAAAAGCAACTTCTAGAGATCTTTACCAAACACAATCCCGTATTCCCGTTAGCCCAAAAGCAGAAGCAGCTTCAAAATCCCTCTGAGGTAGTAAGGGGCCATGACATACTTACGTCATTCAAAAAATAGTCCAACAAGCATGACTCAAAATAGATTATTCAATTCATAAACAAAGACGAATACATTATTGCTTATGCAGCATGAGACCAATCATAAGTAAATTGCTACAACACAAGTTTTACTTAGGCCTATACTATTGCACAACAGCATCGCCTTTCCCCTGAGAAAAAAATGGGAAGAGACAGAGTTCCAAATCGATTTACACCTATGTCTTGTCTGTTGCCGCCATCTCCTCAGTGATATATGCAGCATCGGCGGAAGAGGTATCAATGTCATTCAGACCCAATTCCTCGTTCTGCTCCCATGACCTCTCATACTCCTCAACTGTGGGTATCATGTAAATAAATGTTAAATGTTAAACGATGGATAAAACTAGCAGTGTAATAGAATCGAATCCTGGGAAGGAGTGAATAACTAGTAGTCTAATGCAAGAAAATATCAGTGATGGGTATAACAAATCAAATGTACTAATGCACGCCCATAGATTCTAAGGCCCCAATATTTCCTGCTCCCCAAACAAAAAAGTGTAAACATCACATAACACGTCTCTACCTGATCTACATTTTCTCCCAGAGGACAAAAGGCATGAAAACGTGATTCAACTTGTGAAAGCAGATGGTCCAGATGAAAGCAAGAGAGACTTACACATTAGCTGGTGGTCGTCTTTCATATCATCAGTCACGGGTGCAATGAAAGAGTTAGCCAATGCGTCATCAAGAATTAAAGTAAAAGGCTCTTCTAAACTCAGAAGCTGCATTCAATGGAGAGAGGTCATGAACAAACAAAAGAATTCATCATCTGAGGAACTAGTTGTAATTTGTAACTTGTGAGTAGTTTTCTTGTACAGGAGTGTTTCATCCTCCAATGTATCATCTATTGTGAAAATAAACTAGTCCACAATGTCATCTTTTATTCAACGTCAACTAAAAGGCTATGCACTACCTTATTTAGGCTTGCTGTAAAGTTTAACCACTTGCTTTTCTTATTTTGATCATGACTATCTCCGAAAGAAAATCCATGCACTCTCTCCAGGCCTGCAAAGAGGAACTAATTATGTATCATACAAATGAAATACCAAACCAAGATCAATTAAAGGGAAGTAGCACACACATTACAATCCCCATTTTACAATCCACACTCCTTTCCCTTTTTGATTGAAATTCTTATAAAAAGACAAAACTAAGTTACTAAAGACAAAAATTTAAGTTATTAAAAAAGGAAACATAGTGTGTGGATTGTAAAATGGGAAGTGTGAATTTCACACCCTGAAAAAGAAGAATCACACAACATTACTCGATATATATGAAGAAACTAAAAAAGAATCACACAACGGGATGGCACAGACAACACAGATTCGAAATCAACACATACTTTCACAAATTTTCGTGATCAACCCTTCGATAGTTGTAACAAGTCCTCCGAGGGTCCCACTACCCAGCTCCAACTCAAGCTCCGGAATTTTCACACTTGCAGTATCCGACTGGTCCAACATAAAGGTTTGTCAGACGATGGTGAACTTTATACACAAAAAGAAAAAATAATTAAACAGCTTTAAGTGGACAATATCAGCCAAACTCTCATGTTCATATTAATGTGCCTACCCAATCCATACCCACTTCACCTCAAACCATAAAGAAATTAATTAAGCATGTTAACTGCAGCCGTACTATGAACAAGTTGCCATTTTGAGAGACAACCCCGAGACACAAACTATTGACTACTGGATTTCTGGTTTCCAAGTGCCACCCTCTGCTTTAAAAGTATTTCGATTCTATATATAATTTGACAGTTTTAGCATCTGCAAAGCTCAAACAACATCCTCTTTATGGTTTTCCATCCACACTATAACACCTAGAATCCCAGGTATCATCCATAAGTCTTGAATTCAGTTTCTGTCCACATACACTTAGAATCCCAGGTACGATCCGTAAGTCTTGGATTTAGTGTCCACATATTCATCACTAAAACTGACTTCCTCAAAGGTAAGAATCTCACAATAATACAGCAGTCTGAACTCTGAAGTTCCAAACTTTCTAAATGTTATTGTAATTTTTGAACATGGCTATCATCAAGTATAAAGTAATCTACATCCAGAACTTAACCACTGGATATAGCACCTTGATGTGGTACTTGAGAAAGCTCCAATCATGCAA
The DNA here is from genome assembly GCA_002564525.1 of Rosa multiflora. Lineage (NCBI taxonomy): Eukaryota > Viridiplantae > Streptophyta > Magnoliopsida > Rosales > Rosaceae > Rosa > Rosa multiflora. The sequence goes on along the minus strand of BDJD01000062.1, from coordinate 175,421 downwards.
TGCAAAACACTGAAGGCAGAGAAAACCCCATCAAATTTCATCCTGTAATAACATTTTTACTAGCCTCTGATAATTGCGAGTAAAATTCAAATAGCCCTAGGTTCTTAAGCAGCAGGTCCCAAAACTCCAATACAACAATTCATTATCACCCCAACCAGTGCATAGAAAGATGCAATGTCAGACACATCTCAATGGTATAGGAAATTAAGTTAAATGCAATGATAATGCAATGATGATAAGATACAATAAGAACAAAGCATATACCTTTATGACATCACGACTAAGATCCTTAACATTTTTTACACGCAGAGTAATTTTCTTCCCTTTACCAGGAATTCTTCCACCAGGCTTCAACTGCACAAGAGAGCAAAAATTACCATTGAAGCATGGGAAAGATAAAGAGAGAACAAGCAGATCAATACAAACCTCAGAGTTGCGGTAACCACAAGCTTCACAAGTGGATGCCATGACAATTACTTGTTGGAAGTATGGGATGTCTATATATTGTTAAGAAAAGTCTTGCAAGTATATAATTTAGAAACACATACATGTCCCACCACCTGAACTATTTGTTAAACTCAACCAAATGGAAAGATTGGATCATAAAATAACCAACTTTTTTCACAATCTAAAGGGTAAAAAGACACAAAGGATACGAGTGACAAACATTCGAGTCTCACATTTTGCAGTACAAGTTCCGCATGTTGATGGGAAAGTCATCACCTGTTAACATACAATGGAAAACGTAGCATTGAAAAATTTACAAATGGGCACATAATTATAGAATTGTAGAATACTAATGAAATAACTTATTTAATAGTTGCTGTACCTCCTCTGGTGCAGAGTATCGAAACAAAGCTTCAGAAATTTCCTCAGTATTACTCTGAGCAATGGCACGATGACCAGCTGCTGCACCAATTGAACCATGTGGTACTCTTTGCTCCTGGTCAGGACCAATTGGATTCGTTGATGCTACATCATGAGCATGTCCTGTTTGTGATGAGTCAACTACATACCCTAGCACTGATTGTTGCTCTGGAGTTCGATCATAAAACTTGATACTTAGTGATGGATCGGGGGATGGAGCAAACCTGATCACATGAAATTTATATCCTCAGTCACCGAAACAGAGTCAGACAATGAATGCTCCAAAATTTATGAACAAGAGGTAATTAAATGGCAACAGAACCCAAACAACTAACAATTTAACATATTGCATCCCATAAGGAATCCGAGAGATTAAAGCTCTAAACTTTCAGAGTAAGAGAAAAGAAGGGAAAATGAGCTCATGGAAATAAAACTACCCAGACAGCACTAAAAGCATTCTTTTGAAAATGGATCCAGCTTAAAACACACAACTAGGTTGCCCCTTAAAGAAACTGATTATCTTACAGCATGACCAGTTGAAAAGTTCGAAATCAGAGAAGTTGCCCTTTAAAATTAAAGTATCTTACAGGTTCTCAATAAAGCTGTTTCCAGAAGGATCATCCAAAATGAAGGTGAAAGACGAATCTCCTGTTGCACATGCTCTCAGCTTTAACAAAAATTGGTCTATAGCTTCAGCAGTGTGAGGATCCACTCTCTGGAATAGCCAACAAGATAGCAAGTAAATATATACTTTAAAAGATATAATCAAGCACCAAAGAATGAATGTAAGACTTGTATATGAACCTTGCGTTCTTCTTGAAGTGCCTGCAACTCATCTGCTGCTCGTAATAATATCCCTTCTACCTAAATAATCAAAGATAAATCCAGGACAAATGAAGCAATTGCGAACGGGCTTTTTTTTTTTTTTTTTTGGGTGGGGTGTTTTTTTTGGGGGAAGGGACTTCTAGGAAGATAAAAGATAAGATACATAAAACTACACATTTATAAAAGTAATGTCCAAAGCACTTTAATGTGCCTAACCCATCCCAAAAGCTATATATCATCACCCAACCAGACCTAGCCAACAACTGACTGTGCTTGCCAATTTCACCAGTTCACATTTCAACGATTGACACCCCTTCTAGAAGTGTCTTTTAAAGCACAAAACAATATGAGTATCATCTGCAATGGTATCACTACAGACTGGTAAATAATAGGATATCCCTACCAAATACAGAACTCAAAATGTCCATCAGATGGAACTTGTACAGTAAAGCAGCAAACTATAACCTACTACAGAAAATCGGGAAGTAAAAGAATACCGTTGACAAAGATCCACGCTGAGACTCTGGAGGAATCTCAAAATCTAATTCAGGAATCTGCATTATTAAGAAAAACAGAAGAAAATTTAAAACTTAATACCCTATGGTTACCTTGTTGAAGCAATTAAAATAGACAAGACCAGCAAAAAAAAAAAAAAGATTAATTAATTTGAGTAAGAAGCAGGACTTTGTAATTATGTATCAACATTTGTATCCTATGTCTTCTGTTCTTGGTATCTCGCCAGGAAAGACAGTAAAATATTGGAAGTCATAATAGAACTCAATGGACATATATCATAGAAGAAAGTAAAAGTAGCATGGAAACTCTGCCCTCCGTGAAACAAACAATTCCAATATTCCATTTTTTTATTTTCAGCGGTTGATCACCATAAGTACCAAAGATCTGGCAGTACTTGCAATGTAATTTACTCAACTCACCCAGGCCTTTATCTCACAAAAGAAAATAACGATGCCTAGCTGCTGGTAATATACAGACATGTCCTCTATGTATGAAATATGCTGGCAGAAAATAAAACGTGAACTGTTCCAAAAGTTTTGTACTAAATAAAAATTACTAAACGAGTACCCTTCTACAATGGCTCCCAAGCTACATTCAGACATGAATAAACAGAAAACCAGTTCCTTTTCATTTTCCTAATGTCAATTTAACATCGAATGTGAGAAGACTGTCACTCGGCCAAAACGCAAGATGGAAGAGAAATTATGCATAAAGCATTGCAATCAAGAATTCAAGATCATTCCAAGTACCTTGATAGTAGCAAACTCAGATTTCACCACTTGTCTATTAAGCATCTGCATAAAAACAAAAGCTCATCACGAGGACTGCCCAACAACTTTGGGTAAACAACATACATAAGAAACTACATTATGCATCATGTTGTGCAGATATCATTAAACTCCAACTAAAGTTGAAAAGAAATCACTGAAGGCTTCCGTACCTACATTTCAGTTCCAAATAATTTTTATTTTGCGACATAAGAGTAGAATGTCAGTTCATAACTCTAAAGGGACTAACCTTGGGATCCCCGGAAGGCACCTCCAAGCGGTAGGTACAACCCTTGGGTTGAAGCTCACCAGCAAACTGAACCTCATTATTCCTATATCAATAAAACACAACTAAAACCTCCACTCCACAAAACTAAACCAATCAAACAAATTAACAAATTTGTAAGCATATAGTATCACCTCTCATTGCAATGCGGACACTCGAAAGCGGAGAGCAAAATCTGTTCACAAACAACACTATTAAGTATTAACCACAACAATAAGAAGCTGAAGAACACTGATAATCAAACAAAGGAATCACCTTTCTGAAGTTTGGAATCACAGTGAACAAAAAGCTGGTTGTGCCCTGCAAAATAAAACATCAAAAATCAAAACTTTGATAAATAAAATCACAGAAAAAGAAAAAAAGGAGTGATTGAGAGAGAGAGAGAGAGAGAGAGAGAGAGAGAGAGAGAGAGGGAGTACGTTTTCGCCGCAACGCATACAGAGGCTTTCGACTTTGTAAAGAGGGGCGTCGGAGGAGTCGTCGGCGGAGACGGCTTCGACCACCGACCGGACGTCGACGATTTGGTCTTTGTTGGTATTGCTACGGCTGCCGGGTGCTTCCATATTGTTGGTTTGTTTCTGTAAGCGAGTGTGTTTGAGTTTGCGGCACTTGTTTCAAGCGTTTGTGACCTACGCAATGTTGTTAATCGATTGAGAAGGGACGACAACGTTAGAAGAAGCTACCAGAAAGCGGTCCAATACTTCAATTCCCCAAATACACAAAACCCGGCTTCAACCCCCGCAAGTTTTTTTTTTTTTTTTTTTGGCTAATGATATGTTAAATGACCTTTTTGTGTTTCTAGCGTGTTCTTTTTTGGGTGTCTAGTGTGTTGTGTTTTATTTAGACTTCTAGTCCCTTCTTCGGACTTCCTTTTGAATTATGGGTATCCTTAGGAATGAAGCTCAAAATCATAAGAACAATACTTTAATTATTATCACGATCAAACAACACAAATGCAAGCTAATCAAAGGAGCATATAGGAAAAGAGTAGTGTATATTTTGTGATGATTAGCCATTCACTTTTTAGTTAGACAATTAAGGATTGGAGTCTCAAAGAAAAAGAGTATTCAATACACTAAATATACACTTATACTAACATACATGAACGGCTAAATGATATTAAGTGTATTTTTTTTATTGTTAAAATAAATTATTCATAAATATCAACGGCTGAAATTTATTGAATTTACTAATTTTGATTTACTTACACTCCTGATACATAGAACAAATTTTTTGCGTCGGAAGTCGTAAGGCATTGAAGAATGCAATCAGGTGAGAAAGAAAAAAAAACAAAAAACGACCTTCTCAAATCTCAACGCCATAACCTACGACTCTACGAGGACTGCAGAGTGAAATAAACACCAAAGTGCATAGATGAAACGGTCATTTCCTCCCAAAATAAAATTCTCTTCATCCCTAAACTCTCCAAAAATGGAGCTCTGTTCCGGCACGGTAGCAGCAGCAACCACTGGCCACTACTTCACTCCTCTCCACTCTCAATCCCACACCCCCAAATCCAAACCCCCCAACTTTGCCATGAACTCCCTCTTCCGATCAACACCCTTAACCAAACGCCTCCCATTTCGTCCCTTACAATCCCACTACTCCACCACCTCCCCCACTAAACCCAAAACCCCAAACACCTACACCATCACCACCCCTCGTTTCACTCCAAAGTCTCCACCCCCCACCAAGCCCAACTTCCCTCGCCCCACTGAAGTCCCCTTCCAGCCCAAAGTCGCCAACTCCGTCCGCCTCATCGGCCACGTCCGTACGCCGCTTCAGGTCCAGACTACCCAAGATGGAGCTTTCTGGGCCGCCACCGTTCTCACCGCGTTTTCTTCTTCTTCTTCTTCTTCGGCCAAGTCTCTCCGGTAATGATGGTTTTGAACTTTTGAGCAGTTGGGTGTGGTTGTTGTTGTGAGAGAGTTTTGAAGTTTGTGGCTTTTTGTTGATAGGATTCCGATTATTTTCGAGGGGCACTTGGCTCACATTGCGAGTTTACATGTGAAAGACGGTGATTATGTGTTTGTTGCTGGGAATTTGAGGTCGGATTTGAATCATCTTAATGCTAGTGAGGGTCAGGCTCGTTTGCAGGTAACTTCTTGCTGACCCTTTAAGCTGAAAGAGCAGAATTTTAGTGTGGTATTGCATTGCTTTAAAGATTTAGTGACCTTGTTGCATACTGGTTATTGTGCCGGTAAGTATTGAGTTTGGTTCGGCATGTGTGCAAGATCAGTAATTAGCTTTGAGGTCTAGATTCGTGTTGGCAGTGGTTTAAACTAGAGATTGTGACCATTCAGTTGAGAAGGTATAATGTGATTACTTGGCGCCATACCTTCCTTTGTGCTATCATTTTGAAGTAATTAACTTGATGAGAAGCATGGTTGCTCTCTAATTTTGGTGCTTCTCTGGATAGAAGAGAGGCATCGGTCTTGATTCAAACACTTGCATGAACAGTGGCATAGTATAGCTGAGTTGATTTGATAATGCTGTTTTCATTGCTTCAGTTTTGCTGCTGGTAATTTTGAGGATGCTTTTGCATAGTTGGAACTTGGAAGTCAATATTAGTTAGTCTTACTTTATTTTAGCAACTATGGGGTTGAACTTTTCTGTGCTAATATTTTCTCTCTTTCCAATTCCTGTCTTTTTATTGGTTGTATATATAGTTAAGATGTATTTATCATGTATCTAATGTATCTAAAATTTAAGCTCAACCTTGTTAGGTTAAGGTGCATACACTCAACTTTGTGGAGGAATCTTTTCCAATGAATACAAGATCCAAAGATGGCAGTGAAGAAAGGACCATTGATCACACTGGTAAATCATCTTTTTAGTGATTCATATTTTGTTAGTCACCTGATGTTCAGTGGAAATAGATGCACTTAAAGATAAAATTTGACCTGTTCTAAGTGATATTGAAACTGGGATTTGTTAGTGCTGAAGACATTGACGCTGAAGTACTTCAATATAATTCCATTAATCCATACTTAAGTTGGTGTTCTATATTTATTAGATATTGCTTTAATGAAAGATGCACCTAAAGAAACAATATTTAAAAAATTGTATGCATGTCTCAGGATTAGCCTTCCTTGTGTCTTCGCTCGATTTTCTATATTTGTGATTGAGAATGTAGTAAAATTCAAAATCAGGAATACATTTGGCATGCCAATGTGTTACAATTTTTTTATTCTTGAGTATATAGGTCAGGTTTGAACAGGGTCATTATGCCATTGCACTGGTCAAGGTGTATGGTGCTTCATCTGTAGAAAGAGAAATTATTGTTCTGCATTTTCTGAAGGCTACCTGGTGGCCAAAAGCCTTGTAGAATTTCGGCTTTGTAACTTTTAGAAGCAGATAACAAAGGGGTTTTAATACTTGGAAATGCTTGGGATAGCCAAAATATTACGTGTCTGTCTCTTGGTGTGAAGAGTTCATTTTGAAGGTTTTTACAATGTCAAAACACAACAAACCCTAATATTGTTTTGGATGTTGTATAAACTTTATATTACATATTCTGCTTTACTTGGATGCTAGGTATTTAAATCAGAGAACCTTCAACCTGACATGCTTATTTGGTCCGTGTAAATTTCAATGTGCATTGAACTAAACTCCATTCTCAGTACCTTGGTTTAGCTAATTTTGGTTTTGGGAATTATCTATAGTGAGTTTGAGAACAGTCGTCAGTGGGGCAACATTTTGGTTGGTCTGAAATGGGAAAGATTATCTTTACAACCAAAATGTTCTTTATGGAGATGCCAAATAATTTCCTATTAGCAATTTGATGTTGCCCAGGTTGAGTTAATCAAGTGTTTTCAATTATCTTTACAACCACTTATGGAGTCTGTTGATTTTGACAAAGTCTTGTTCTTTGGCTTCCTACTTACAATTTACTTGGCATGGAGTCTATCACTCAGTTTGAATTCCAACAGTGACACTAGGCAGAAAAACATACATCTATTGATGCCATCATCCATATTGATGCACTGTTGTAGTTAATACTCTTGACCATGCATCATAGTCTAAAACTGAATTGCTACCCTACTTTTCCTTTTAACAACCTCTAGCTTCTCATATATAAACTCTTTTATAGAGGCAAGTGAGAAGGATGATATGAATGAATCACAGAAAGATATCCTAGTGTGGAAAAATATCCTTGTGTGGAAAGATCTCCTTGCCAAGCCTCATGAGTGGTGGGACGTCAGGTCGAAAGAGGTAGCAACTTTTATATGGTTTATTTCAGTTGACATTTTTATTTTATTTTGTACAAATGGTGATATAATACTTTCATGTGTAAGCAATTTCTCATACCCTTTCATAATTTGTGCTCAGGGTTCCCCAAAGGCTGCAGCCTTTGAGCGTAAGAGTAATGGCGAATTACGTATGATTGATGATTCAACACCTGAATGGATCCAACATAAGTTAGATTCCTTGACATTTGATCAGAAACCTAATTCACATAGTTCCGAAAGTAAGCACTAGATATATTGAAAGATTTCATGTTTCATCTTTTAGTTCTTGGTTGCATTTATTAAATAAAACTTTGAAGTGCAAGTTGTTCACGAAATATAATCTTATTACTGACGACAAAGTAGGGACTGACTTGTTTTTCAGCCAGTTTGAGGGAAGATGGGGACTCTACGTTGGGTACTTGGAGAGACCTTCTTGATAATCCAAAACAATGGATGGACTACCGTGACCAAAAACGTAATAAATTGGTGAGAATCCTTTCACATGTCTTTCTCATTGATTGACTGGTAAATGATTTAACACAACTATGTTCTTTACAGGTAAAGCGAAATCACCCTGATTTCAAGCGCAAGGATGGTGGTCATGCACTCTGGCTTAACAAGGTACCGCAGTGGGTTTTGTCAGAGCTTAAAGGCATGGAGTTTGATGTTCCAATTCTGAAGCCCAAACAAGCAAATGAGGGTAGAGGTTAGCCTGGAAATTTAATGGCTTTCATTTTCATACTAAACTTATAGGTTGTGGCCTACTTGGTCAAAAGAGGTCCTGCTTGCTTAACAAGGAAAAGAAAGAATTGTGAAGAACTTGGAGGGTTACAAGTTTTCATAACTTGTTCAAGAATCAATCTGATATGCACTTTGTTACTCTGCCTCAATTTAGGTGATAAATCCTGGAAGGACTTGGTGGAAAACCCAGATAAATGGTGGGATAACAGATTGCAGAAGGTAAACTGTGTAGATTTTGATCCGTCTTGCATGGTCTCCTTTCCCTTCATTACTTATTCGATTAATGTTTTTGCCTTGCTACATTTACATTTACAGCGGAACGCAAAAGCTCCAGACTTCAAGCATAAAGAAACTGGTGAAGCGCTGTGGCTTAACAGTTCACCGGCATGGGCGATCCCCATGTTGCCACCTTTGAAAACTCAGCAAAATATGACAACTGACGATAGGAATACACCTCTTTCTCGAAACATGGAAGCATCCGTTAGTGGTGTTTGAAAATTTTTGGCAATTACTCTAGTGTTTATAAGCTTGTTCTGACTTCCTTACGTCCTCTATTAGTTTAGTCTCAGCAGTAGAAAAGTAGAGCAGACAGACCATTGGGACAATGCATAGAGAATCAAAATGGTACAAGTCCTATATTATGTTGCTGCATTTAAAATGACCCCTGCCAAATTGTGCCGTGTGAACAGTTTATTGAGTTGTATATTAAAGAAATTTTAATCAAGTTTTTTTGATCATGTTGGTGACCACACGGATGCTTTATGTCTATGCTGTCTGGGTTTGGTAGTGGCTTTACATATTGCTAGTTAAGTAATGGTCTTGTTGATTAATCCTAGAAGCAGCCTGATTAGTTTATAGGGGTTGTATAGCCAGGGGACAGAATCTCTGTAATATTTCTTTACTTTTTGCGGCTGTAATGCGAATGCTTTGCCAGATATTGTTCTACTTACAGTCTTCTATACTTTCTTTTCTGATTCTTTCCCAATCACAAAGCAAAAATGTCGACTAGGCCTGTTCCAACATTGATCAAAGTTGAAAGGCCAAAAGAGTGAGACATTGGCATTGTCGGCAATGCAAAGACTTAGGAGTTGGAACATATTCAATAATCTTAAAAAACAAAAACAAAAAAACATATTCATTAATCGTTGGTGTAATTCAAAATGGTTTTTTTTTTTATTTTTTTTTTTTTATCATTAGATCTAGTTAAGAAAATATATACCAAGGGGAGTGTGTTCTCCCTTTTTCTTTCTTTGGTCACAATTCGAATAGCAATACAACATTTAAGTTACCAAAAAAGGAATTTAAAAAAAAAAAGTTACCAAAAAATTATGGAGTATGAATTCTAAAATGGGGAGTGTGAATTTCAATTCATCCACACTCCCCTTAATTAATTGGTACTTTATTGTGCATATTGTCCTTAGATTTAAATTCAATAGTGAAAAATAACTAGATTTCAATTTTTTTTTAATCATTTTTCACTATTGAATTGGCTATTGAGTACGACTGACCACAAAATCAACTAAAGATCTGAGTAGAAGATTGCATATATAACACTTAAAAACTATGATGTACAATAGTACAAGATAATATTTCACAATGAGGTGAGACTCACCAGCATAAGACCCACGTTATTATGAGGGAGTTGTCGTATCACTCGTATGCAAACAATTTATACCTAAAAATTTCATTTATTTATGTAATCCTAATTTTTATTTTTTATTTTTTTTGGAGTATTTTGAGATAACAATTGGAGTTTGGACTAAACCACAATATAGGCGTGACAAATACATTTTGACGTGAAAGATGAAATGACAAGCACGGGTGCGCAAAACTTGTGCATCATTTCATTTCTTGAGGGTGTGTGTGACATTGAAGTTGAACGGTGACGTTGCGGGTGGAGCAAATTGATGCTTTACCTCTATTATTATTATTATTATTATTATTATTATTATTATTATTATTATTATTATTATTATTATTATTATTATTATTATTATTATTATTATTATTATTATTATTATTATTATTATTATTATTATTATTATTATTATTATTATTATTATTATTATTATTATTATTATTATTATTATTATTATTATTATTATTATTATTATTATTATTATTATTATTATTATTATTATTATTATTATTATTATTATTATTATTATTATTATTATTATTATTATTATTATTATTATTATTATTATTATTATTATTATTATTATTATTATTATTATTATTATTATTATTATTATTATTATTATTATTATTATTATTATTATTATTATTATTATTATTATTATTATTATTATTATTATTATTATTATTATTATTATTATTATTATTATTATTATTATTATTATTATTATTATTATTATTATTATTATTATTATTATTATTATTATTATTATTATTATTATTATTATTATTATTATTATTATTATTATTATTATTATTATTATTATTATTATTATTATTATTATTGTTATTTAATTACAGTTTTGTAATTCTATACAACCTCGGTAGCAAAGCAGTTCCTACAGAACACCTGGAACTATGCCACTGAAAGCGAGTCCTAGGATTTACATGGCTCAGATTCAGAGGCATGGATTCAAATTTTGCTCCTCCAATTGGTGAATAATCACATGCCAAATCTAGCCCCACTATTTTATATTATAACAAGATCTAATTCTCTATTAACCAAAATAAATAAATTATAAAATATATAAAAAAAAACAAGATTTGATTCTAAACCATCCTGTACTTTCTGTATTTTTCTTGTAAAATAGAGGTAAAATTGTATTCTTTTTCACTAATTACCATCAAGCATCACATTATGTGTGATATGGGACCATATCACTTTCAATTGAGATATCTGCATTTTTAAGTTTTCCTTTCATGTGTGAATCTTAATTGTGCAAGATTTGTTTAGGTTGAAAATGAGATTTTTATTATAACTTTATTTTATTTCTTCGTTAAGAGATTAATGTGATTGGAAATATAGTTACAACTTACAAGCAATGCGTACATATAATAACTATAAAGATAATAAACAACTATTTCACATTATAAATATTAATAAAATAGGTAATGAGAATTCTCACACTTAATTTATACATACATGTAAAATATTTATCGAAACACATTTATTCGTAAATAACTTATAAACTCATAATTTTAGTAGTATTATTTGACTTCGCGGTAGCACTCCTCTTGCCTTTAAAAATTCAGACACAATGTTACTCCATTATCGCTAATTATCATAAACCAATAATTCAACTCTTTTTAAAAAGGAGCTCATGAATCTCACATGAGGGCGACCTCACGAAAATCTTTCCCCAAACTCAATTGTCCCTCTAAATCTGATTTAAATTCACAATTAAGCTTTCACATTTCTTCATCCACACTCTCTCTCTTTCTCTCTCTTACTTTTAAACCTCCGCCCTTTAACTTTACCTTTTCCCCTCTCTCTCTCTCTCATTCTCTCTCTAAATTGTGGGAGGAGTACCGTGTACAGATCAGAGTGAGATAAACACCACCAAAAAAGAGCCTACTCAATTCAAAATTCCAAAAACCAAAAACCAAAAAAAGAAAAAAGGAATAGAAAAAGCGCACTACAAAATCTCTGTGTGCGTGCCGTCACCAGAAGAAGAGGAGAGTAGAGAAGAAGCGAAGCGGTGGGAGATGGGGCAGAAGTCGCTGATCTACGCGTTCGTGGCGCGATCATGTGTGAATCTTAATTGTGCAAGATTTGTTTAGGTTGAAAATGAGATTTTTATTATAACTTTATTTTATTTCTTTGTTAAGAGATTAATGTGACTGGAAATATAGTTACAACTTACAAGCAATGCGTACATATAATAACTATAAAGATAATAAACAACTATTTCACATTATAAATATTAATAAAATAGGTAATGAGAATTCTCACACTTAATTTATACATACATGTAAAATATTTATCGAAACACATTTATTCGTAAATAACTTATAAACTCATAATTTTAGTAGTATTATTTGACTTCGCGGTAGCACTCCTCTTATCTTTAAAAATTTAGACACAATGTTACTCCATTATCACTAATTATCATAAACCAATAATTCAACTCTTTTTAAAAAGGAGCTCATGAATCTCACATGAGGGCGACCTCACGAAAATCTTTCCCCAAACTCAATTGTCCCTCTAAATCTGATTTAAATTCACAATTAAGCTTTCACATTTCTTCATCCACACTCTCTCTCTCTCTTTCTCTCTCTTACTTTTAAACCTCCGCCCTTTAACTTTACCTTTTCCCCTCTCTCTCTCATTCTCTCTCTAAATTGTGGGAGGAGTACCGTGTACAGATCAGAGTGAGATAAACACCACCAAAAAAGAGCCTACTCAATTCAAAATTCCAAAAACCAAAAACCAAAAAAAGAAAAAAGGAATAGAAAAAGCGCACTACAAAATCTCTGTGTGCGTGCCGTCACCAGAAGAAGAGGAGAGTAGAGAAGAAGCGAAGCGGTGGGAGATGGGGCAGAAGTCGCTGATCTACGCGTTCGTGGCGCGAGGCACCGTGATTCTTGCCGAGTACACCGAATTCAGCGGCAATTTCAACTCCATAGCCTTCCAGTGCCTCCAGAAGCTTCCGGCCACCAACAACAAGTTCACCTACAACTGCGACGGCCACACCTTCAATTACCTCGTCGACAATGGCTACAGTACGTCCTCCTTTCCTCCCTGTCTCTCTCTTCTCCGTTTTTTGCTTTTTCTATCGCCAGGTTGATTTGTTCTTTTTTGCTTTGTTTAACTGAACTTGAGGCTAGAGTTTTGTGTGGCTAATTGCTTCTAGATCTGTTATGGATGCTGATTATTTCGTTTGTTTTTGTGGATTTTGTGTTCCGGCGGTGGTTTTCGGTTTCGGTAGCGCATTAGGTTTCCAGATCTTGGATCTTCTGCTTGTTTCTGATTCGGATTTCAATTTTGTTAGCATATCAAGTGTCATTGTACAGTAGTGATTAGTAGATTACATTTTGTTGCGCTTTGAAAGTTAAGTATGTTGTGATTGTATCGATTTCATTGTAAGGATACACTTCAAATTCAGATATGTTTTGATTTCCTTGCATAGGCTTCATTGTCAATTGTTGAAGTGGTGATAAACAATGTTGATAGTTGTAACACATTGTATCGGCTTACTAAGATTTTGTCGAGCTATTGCATAGGTGTATATCTTAGAACTCAGTGTTTTTTTAGTACTTGTTATTGTTAATTAGAAGTGGTATACTGAAGTAAATTTTTCGCTGTTGCAGCATACTGTGTGGTGGCAGATGAATCAGTTGGAAGACAAGTGCCTATTGCTTTTCTGGAGCGTGCGAAGGATGATTTTGTTGCAAAATATGGTGGTGGCAAGGCCGCTACAGCTGCTGCCAACAGTCTTAACAAGGAATTTGGGTATTGGACCTGATAATGATTATTAAAGGCATTTGATTTTGTTTGGTTAAATTTGCTGATTTGCTTTTCCATTATTTGCAGGTCAAAATTGAAGGAACATATGCAATACTGTGTTGATCATCCTGAAGAAATAAGCAAGCTTGCTAAGGTTAAGGCCCAGGTTTCAGAAGTTAAAGGTGTTATGATGGAGAACATTGAAAAGGTATTTCGCTTGGTTAATATGTATCAGTTGTCTTCATTAGATTGTTCACCACGGACGGGAAACACTATTGTTTGCTCCAACTGCCTCTATTTATTTATTTTATTATTTTCTTTTCTAGCCAGTTGCTTTCTTTGTTAATTGCATGATATCGGATTTGAGAATCTAGAGAGAAACTTATAGAAAATTTTGTGACTGACAATGAAATGCTCTTCATGCACACACAAACATGTCAAAAAATGTGCACATGCGTCTGCAAGCTTGTTTTGTCTTCTTAGAACCCAATTGGCCTACAACAGTGGGTGCTGTGGCCCAATTTTAGTTGAGATGGGAATGTGGTACCAGGCTTGAGAACAAAGGTGCTTGTCTCTAATGTTGAGACAATGAAAATTAGCCTAACTTGGAAATCTTTTCTGGACTGCATAATGAAAAACATTTGATCATTACTTTTACACATTCATAGAATATACCATATATTCTTTATAGTAGCTTGTAATTTTGTGAAATTAAACACAATCTTTAAACCAGGGAATGCTAAGTACAGCGATTATGGATATGCATACCACCAGAATCATGTCTCTATAATTACAATGGTCTCATTTTTGTGGAAGAAAGTGAATTTGCAGAAACTTGTCTTTTTACTTTTGAAATTTTCTTCAAAGTATTTTGAGTGTCTATTACATAGTGCTTCTAAGTCTTTTTGATGAACTACATGTATAGCATAGTGAATGGAGGTTTTACTTGAAAGCAATGTGTAGCTCTGTTCTTTATGTCTTATTAGGTGCTTGCTTATCCATTCTTAGATACACAGAGAATAGAAGTCATTGGATGGACTTATGTGTTTCCCAAGATGCTATCTCATAGTTCATACCATGTTCTTGGATATATTGTGGAACACATGTTGTGGAACAATCCTCTCATATCTTCATTTTATGTTTTGATGCAGGTTTTGGATAGAGGGGAAAAGATAGAGCTTTTGGTTGATAAGACTGAGACTCTTCATCATCAGGTCATCTCATATTAGTGTGAATTTTTTAACTTGAAACAAAGTCTGTACATACTAATTATAAGTATCTTATTCTGAGGCTGTAGTTTGTGGTAATCTACATCTAATATATGTTTTAAGACAAAAGCATGATGTTCTAAAAGAAATTGAGCAGTCCCTTTGTCATTGGCATAAGATTTTAGCAGGTTGCTAAATGCGATGTCTCGTTCAAAGTTGATTCTTTTATTTCAGTTTTTTTCCCCCTCCCCTTTCCCTCATTCTTTATTGTCCCTGTGAAAATGTTGTTACTGTGAAAGTCTGACTTATTGGTTAAAATTGATGTGCTTACAGGCACAGGACTTCCGTAACGTTGGGACTAAAATGAGAAGGAAGATGTGGCTGCAGAATATGAAGGTGAAGCTGATTGTTTTGGGAATTCTGATTGCATTGATCCTCATCATAATCCTCTCTGTTTGCCATGGTTTCAACTGCGGCGGAAATTGAGCCTTCGCCTGAACCGTTTAATCTTGTCAATCCCGACTTCTGAGATTATGTGTTATTATAAGAGAAATATCAAATATCTGTTGCGACTCTGTACTCGGTGAAAAAACAGTGATTTCCAGATACATGTGGGCAGTAGGAGAAAGCGTATTTTTTGTGTGAATGGAACTCCCTATATATGTTATTACTCTGTTTTTAGAATGCATAATGAAGTTGCTTATTCTCTCATCCTGAAATGGGTTTCTCATGAATTATGTGCTTCTTTCATTGGTTTCCGATTTCAGTTCTATACGCATTGTTGAAATATACTCATTTTTTGCATTAGCATACACTCAATTGGTTGCAACGTCAGGAGGTTGCGACACCAACTAAGGCCTTTTAGTAGTTGATGCAGGAACGTATGCATACAACACGAGACGTACATCAATTCAATAATGCTTGAAAGCTGGAGCTCATCTTTAAAATTGTATGGAAAGACGAATTTACATTTACAATTCCAGCATTCCGTTTACTACACAACCAGTACGTAAGTAGCAATATAGCTTTCGGAGCAAAATAGGTTCAGTAGGCCGAGTGGCTCATAGTGATAGTTACCCGCGTCTTCATTTTGCAATCAGATCATCCGTTCGAGTCCTGTAGCTTTCAACAACCCAACAAAAAGCATCAGACTTTCCGAGTCTGAATTCTGAAAGTCGGAAACAAACACCAATCCCATTTCAATTCTCTGGACCAATCAAATTTAACACTCATCTTTTTCCATCACCATCATCATCAACTCCAGGGATCCTAATCCCAGTATTCAAATTGGACCCATTATTTCCATTACCATTCCAACACACTCTCTTCCCTCCTCTGCAAATCCCATTCCTCATCTTCACTCCCACACACCCTCCTCCCTTCTCCTCAACCACTCCAATCTTAAACCTCACTCTCCCCCTCTTACTCTTAACCCCCAACTCCCTATTCCCATTCCCAACATTCTCACTATCCACATTCCCATTCCCATTCCCAACCACCACATTCTCCCACAGCTCCTCCCCATTCCTCCTCTTAACAGGTTTCGGCTTCCCAACTTCCGGCAACCCGGGCAGCCATCTCGGAACATGTAACCCAACACCTCTCCCGGAATCCGATTCCCGATTCCTCAAAACCAATTCCTCCTCAACTCCCATTTTCTCGCGCTGCGGAATCGGCCACATAAACGGAGTCTCATCAGTATACTCCACGAACTTGGCCAGGTCCTTCAACACAGTCGAGCCCAAAACGCAGCTCCCGTGAAGCTCCGACGCGCCGTTGAAGCCCTGCACCAACGACAAGTCGTGGATTGCGTTCGTGAAGTCCAAGAGGTTTGAGTCGGTGCGGTTGGCCTTGGCGGCGTATGAGGCCGACGACTTGGCTATGGCCACGAGGTAGTTGATCGCGACGTGGGTTAATGTTTCAAGGGCGGAGAGCTGCGTGACCTTGAAGCCGATCGAGTGGCAGATCTGGGCGACGCCGGTTCTGGCTATGGCGGTGGAGAACTCCGACGGGGTTGGGTTTTCCGGCGTGGGAATGATTACTGGTTTTGGGGTTTTGCGCTTTTTGGGTTTTGATTTTGGGGGCATGGTGGTGGTGGAAGAGAGGGTTTGGAGAAGATGGTTGAGGTTTTGGCTTAGGGTTCTTGCGATAAGCGAGTGGGAAGAGAGGTTGGGGTTTTGTTATTGGGTTAACAAAATGTGGAGGGGCTTCGAAACTTGGACGTGCTAAACTTAGACAGTTTACCCATGGCCCGTTGGATTAACTGCATTACCGAGAATCATCACTGACAAAAGTTATTTATTTACATCGGATCTTTTACCCTTCTGATATATATATACTAGCAGGCCCCACCCAATATCTGTGTGGAGAGAAGTTAAAGTAGTGGAAAAACTTCATGTACAACTATCACATTTTCCACAAGTCTTGATTAATGAAATTGTAGGAGGGAGGTGACATTAAGTCTAAACCCCTGATTACAAAAAGCACTTTGAATATTTCTGGAAATAATATCATAAATCTCTAAAGAAAACATGTATTCTAACAAGCACCAAGTAGCAAAAAGTGTTCTACTGGCTACTCCATTTACTTTGACATAGTGATGACATAATAGAAAAATAACTCGATATGTAACTTGATTACAACATAATATAATTACTATAAAAACAACTTTCCTACTATGTTGCCGTCGGAGAATAAATCCAACGACACTTAGACTCACCCTACCACTAGACGGTAGCGACCATTTACCGAAACAAGAAACTCACTGCCTACCTAGAACAAATAAGGCACTTAGAGTGCACACACAAGCACGAAGCCTAACAAACAAACAGCAGCAAACAAACTTAATAACATAAATAAAAAACAACACTAGAGAACAAAACAATCAGGTTAGGGCCAAAGACAAGAGCCCAAACCTAGCCACCAGCCCAAGTAGTAGGGGATCAAAGCCACCAAACAGGGGCGGGCCCAATTCCTGCACAGCCTACACCTGCATCCCCTCATCCTTATCGCACCACCACTTGTGACAATTGCTCTAAGACAGATGCTCCACCGGCTCACCCCCAACCAGAACCGTCCACCGCCGGCGCTCTACAGGCCAGACCCCACCAAACCAACAGTTCACACCACCCAAATAGGATCTGGGTAAGCTCCACCAACAGTCAACTGACAAATTTTATGGACGTGTCGGACGGAGAACAAACCTTTTCCTATAGAAACCCTAGCGAGAGAGAGAAGTGGTATTGAACTATATTTCACATTGTTAAACTAATGTTATAATTTTTTTGTACCCTTCTGATATTTGTGGGTGGAAAATTGGTAATTCTGGTTGCATTGGACTAATATGCAAGATAATTTAGAGGATGGAGTGAATATCAAGGTGAACTCATCAAACCGTAACCTTGGAAGGGTATTGTGTTATTAGTATAAGATTTTGTTGACGGATTTAGAGTATGCAAAAAGGAGCTTGAAATTTAAAAAAAAATAATAATCATTATATATTCTAATTCAATGATCGTAACCATATTCATCTACGGAATGCTCGTGGGAAAGATCATTCATCGGACCAAACTAGAAATAACTTCTTCACCTAAATGTGCAGATTAAATTTATATGAGTCTTGTAGTTTGTTTTAGTTGTGGAAAAGTAGATGATTGGCCTATCTATATGATATGAGCTTGGAGTTAAGGCCTCTTAGGAAAACAATATATTTCCTACAAGGAACTATACTACCCTCAACAGGCCAAAGACGACCAGATCTTCTAATGCAAGAAGAATGGGCCTCAATAAAACTACACAAGTGACCTGGGGATGCGCATTCAGAAGTTGAAGTTGTTGGGTTATCCAGACTTGAAAGGCCAAACTTTGTCTAGTGATTGGCTGGGCTTGGCCTACTAAGAAGAAGAAAACTTGCAAAGATAATAGTTTGAGCCTATCTTCTTTGGGGTTTGGGCTGCTCAGAAGAATGAAATGTGCAAAGGATAATTACTCTGAGACCATATCCTTTGGGCTAGTTTTGATCCTACTAGTCACTCACAGTCTCATACAATTTCACATGTCTTTTAGCTTTCATTTTCCTCTTACGGTTCCATTTTGGCTTTTGTGAGCTCTTCTATATTTGTGGTTTTTACAATAATTGGTGCACATCCTTTCCGATTAGAACAATTGATATCTCCTTTAGGACAACCTCACCATCTTTGACATGGTGCTTTGATAATTGAATTTATGGAACAAATATGGTTAGACCAACTTTATTATAGTGATGGCATAGTCTACCTGCCTTAGCAAATTGAATAATAGGATCCCATTTAAAACTTGCACCACATCTGCCTATAAATTTAGTCACATGCATCCCAAGAAAAATAAATAAGAGGTAAAGTCTTTGCATAGAAAATGATCAAATTGTAGACCATGTTCTTCTAGTGTAATAGAATTCTGATGCCTTTGGAGCTACGACATGCAATGTTGGGAACTTGGGATGGTCCATATATAATTAAAGTATGATGGCATGGGTGACATTACTCTTTCAAAACCTATTTTGGCGTTCATGGTGGTTGTGCCTAAAAGTATCACTCACATTTTTCTTGCTCTTAAAGATTTATTCATATTTATTGGTGTTTGATATTGGTGGTAATCCTAATATATAGTCTAGGATTATGTCTCTTTCCATGCCATCACTCTGTATCTTCAACCCTAAACTTGCTTCTTTCAAAGGGAAGAAAAGTTGGAAGTTAATTCAGAATGCAAAGAGTATATTTGTTTCCCTATTTGTTTGTAACCTCTTACCTTTGTTGATCACGACTTTGAAGTAACTCTTAGAAACACACAACATTATTGCAAACAATGCTTAAAGTTGTTTATTATTCTATATTGAAAACAATATCTTAACTGTGTAGGGGGGTGAAATTTGCACACCCCATTTTGCAAATCACACACCTTTTTATTTTTTTAATAATATTTCATCTCACAACCTTCAGCACTTCCTAAAATACCCTCGACAAATTCTCTCTCTCTCTCTCTCTCTCTCTCTCTCTCTCGCCCCTATTCCACTTCCTCCTTCCCCAATTCTTCAGCCCCAATCCTCCTCAAATACCCTCCTCCTCTGCCTCAAAAGCAAGTCTGGCATCCAATCCAAACCCAAACACGATCACAATTTTTAACAAAGATACATACACATTCAACACAACTATAAAGCAAAAACAGTGAAAGTATTCTTCTTTACTTCTTCTTCCTCAGGAAAATGTAACATTAGGCGGCGACCACGTGGGCGGCGGGGGAGGGCTGATTGAGATTGAGATTGGGCTTGGGCTGGGCGGCCTCCAAGGTGGGCCGAGAGAAGAGCAAGAGGGAGTCGTGGTTGTCGTCGGCGCAGATGATGTTGTTGTCGTCGTCTTCGAAATCGGTGGTGCTGACATTGATCGAGGAGCACCTTTCCAGTGCAGCGAAGAAGGCGGAGGCGGCGCTAGTGCTGACGCACGACAGCACCGACATGCAGTTGCTGGTCTCCATCGTCGTCTAATCCATGGTGGGTTTTGATCGGAAAAAAGATTTGAGTCTTTAATGGAGTTTTGGGAGCTGGAATGGAATGGCGCGTTGACGCCTTGGGTGGGAGAGCTTGACGTCGAGGGCGGAGGTCTTGAAGCCCTGGGCGTCGAGAGCAAGGGCTTTGAGGATGTGAGCGCCGGCGTCTTTGGGATCGCGGGCAATGGCCTTGTCGGCTTCGTCGAGGGCTTGCTTGGAGAGGGAGGCGGCGGATCTAGCTTGGTCGAGGAGCTAGGCGTCGACGACGAAGTGGCGCTTAGACTGGATGCCGGATTTTCTTTTGAGGCAGAGGGTATTTTAGGAGGAGGAGGAGGATAGGGGGAGGAGGGGGTGGAATAGGGGGGGGGGG
>BDJD01000062.1:123958-154294 GCA_002564525.1 Rosa multiflora | reverse complement strand
GGTAGGAGAGAGAATCTGTCGAGGGTATTTGAGGAAGTACAAAAAGTTGTGAGATGAAATATTATTAAAAAAATAAAAGGGTGTGTAGTTTGCAAAATGGGGTGTGCAAATTTCACCCCCCCCCCCAACTGTATATTGTGTTATACCTAAAACCTAAAGCCTTTGATTATTTTATGGATTAAATTTAGTTTCGTCCCCTGAACTTTAGGGCTAAAATCAGTTTGGTCTCTCTTTCTGAGAATTAATTTTATTGGTCCATATTCTCTCAAATGACATCACCCGAGTCCAAAATTTAAATTTGGCTCCAAAAGTTATGTCAGCTGCTGAGTTGGAGCCGACATATGGTCCCACAAGAAGGGCAAAATAGACATTTCTATTTTTTTTTCTCTTTTTTTTAATTTTTTGTCTAAATTTTCTCTCTCTTCTTCTCTCTCCCCTCCCCTCCACCTCGACCGAGCTCAAAGGCGGCCAATTCGTTCTCCACTGCTTCAAAACCCCCAAACTGCCCCCATTTCACTCTGCCAATCCTGCTCCGGTCCCTCCACGCCTTCTGCAGCCCCAATTGCCTCTCCGCCGCCCAATCCTCCTCCCACACTCAATGGGTTTGTCAATCCCTAGTGAAATTAAGAAATTACTAGTCCAATTTGTCTTCGATCCCTAGCGAAATTAAGAAATTACTAGTCCAATTCGTCGAAGGAGACATGGCCTTCGATCAAGCCCAAATCGTGGCCTTACCCGAGTCATGAAAGCCTCGATCAAATCTGACATCATGAAGGCCTCGATTTGACTAGACATCTTCACCTTGCCTATTATCATAATTGACGGCGGAAGTTACGAGGGTTATCGTGTATGAAGGCAAACAAAGGTGCACGGCAGTGAAGAAGCTTGGGCTTTGATCGGATTTGTGTCCTAGTTCGAGTGGTTGGGGCGATATGAGATGGTGGCCAGATTTTGCATTGCCTGGTAACGAAACTAAACCCCATTTGGCTTCAATTATGTTTTTTCTTCTTTTTGGCAAAATGCTTTGTTTTGTCGAGACTGAGATAATGAAACTGGGTGTGTCAGTGTTTTCGCTGATAAGGTTGGATGATGAGGAGTGGTTCTACTTCAGTAGATCGGATTACAAGTCCAACAAGAAACAGGGCCAGGACAACTGGGCCACCGAGAGAGGGATTTGGAAAATTACTGCGAAAGAGTGTGATATCAGAGCTCGGGGGTCCAAGGCTGTGATAAGGAGGAAGAGGATTTTGACTTTCTATATTGGGAAAGTTCGGAGTGGGCAGAACACTAGTTTGGAGATTCATGAGTATTACATATATACCTAAATCTTTGCTTCCTTATGTTGTTAGGCAGGTGATCACTCTGTGACATTTGCTTTTCTTTGTAATATGATATCAATGTTGTGTTTAGATGTGGAAATTGAGTGATACAGTTACGAAAATTGATAAGACTTCTTTGAGGATGGTTGGTTTTTGATGGGTTTGGAGGAAGAAGAAATAGGAAAGGGAATTGGAGGTTTGAAGGAAGACGAAGGCATCTTTTTTCTTTCTTTTTTTTAAATCATTTTATTGTGAAAATCTCTATTTTGCCCTTCTTATGGGTTGAAAAAAAAAACTGAAAAGTAGGACACTATGTCCGCTCCAACCTAGTAGCTGACGTCACTTTTGGAGCCAAATTTAAATTTTGGACTCGAGTGATGTCATTTGAGAAAATAGGGACCAACGAAATTAATTCTCAGAAAAAGGGACCAAACTGATTTTAGCCCTAAACTTCAGGGGACTAAACTGAATTTAATCCTTATTTTATTATCACATAATAACCATTAACATAAGCAACCCAAATATCATATTCTCCATCGAGTGTAAATTTTTTTTTTCTTTTCTCATTTATTCTCTTTTGCATTTGAATGGGAAGATTGCAAGTGGACAACTTTATGCATTTTCACATATGTTATAGCCGTTGTCCCCAATTTAATAAGATATTCTTATACTCAACTTTAAAAATGAAGTCGGTGTTTGAACCCTAATTTAAAAGTTATGCATTACCATCATTTCCTTAAAGAAAAAAGAACAACACACTTCTCTATACCTTTACTTGAGCCATGCTTTGAAGAATCGGTCTCTTTCCCTTTTCTCCAACTCAAGTAATGCCACTTTAGTCATATGCCCATAATTAGGTTATTTTGGGAGCCATTAAAACTTCTAAGTTTCTTCTTTCCCTCTGACTTCTAGGTTTAAGCTAGTAATTTGGGAGAAATGAAGGTGATGGATGTTAATTATTTGTAATTTCCAAATCAAATTATGGAGATGAAAGAAAATGTTCCGTAGGGTTTAGCAAAATGGGATTTCTTGTCGGTGGAATAGATCATGTGTGTGTATATATACAAGGCATCTTTCCAAATGAATGAAAAAGAATGGACAGTAAAGGTTCCGCTTCTATGCATATATAGTAAATAGTTTTACTTTCAGAAACTTCAGCTTTATTGGATTTTGATTCAAACATGGATTAAAATCCCCTTGGGATATTATGCCCTTTACCTTTACTTCTACTCCACCATTCCATCCCTCTCCTCTCTTATCTTTACCAAATCCATTTTCCTAAAGTAAACCAATGACAGTCCTCAAAATTCCCACATAAAGGATATATGCTATTTGGAAGGTCATCATTCTAAGATCCTCTCTTCATCTCTCTAGGGTTTGTTGTCATATGAGTGGGGACAAAGACAATGTTGTTTTTATAAAGGAGAGCGAGGCAACATCAAATTTTAAGGTGATAGACTAGTTAATTGACAGATAGCTGGATTGTGCCTCCCAACCCACATTTTATAAACACATCATGCCAATGGAACCCACATCTTTTTACATATATGCTGCAAGATCCATATTTCTTTTATGCCAGGCTTTGTCCACTCCATCACCATCAAAATCCCACCACCACTACCATCACCTTTGTCAATGTGCATGGAATAATGAATATTTGGATAGATTATATCTGCAAAAGTTTGGAGAGTCCTACTACTCCTACTACTTCTTTATGACACACCTTTCCATTTCTCAACATCTTTCAAAACTGGGGCCAATTGCCTCATCAAGCATCAAGCATCAAGCATCAAGTATCAAGCATCAAGCACTATAATAAGATGGGGTCTAGATAGATAGATAGATAGACAGATAGACTCAGAAAACTATGAAAGTAAATGAGTGGGGATAGCTAGCGTTTTAATTTTTGCGTCATTTTCATTGCTTGTTTGACAATACAGAAAATCAGTAGGGTCAAGTGAGCAGACCATGTGGGTTGAACTAATCGGTTGTCCTGATAGCCATGTTGTGTTATTGTCCACATTGTAAACAGCATGATGATATTATTGTTGTCAAATTCACATAGCTGTTTATTTTCTTTTTTCTTCAGAATTTTGGTGTCATCAAGAACATGATGATCTTCTTGTTGTTTGTGGGTCTGTGAAAATTAAAGTACTTCTGCACATATCCACCACTTTCTTTGAATGTGACTCAACATCAATCACTATATTTATTTTCATTGAGAACAACAATAATATATCAGTGTGTATGTATATATATATTCATATGAACAATGCTAGCTTATTCTGGGTTTATTCTTCAACTTATGCAGTGCCTCAGAAGGTACAGCAATCACAGCCGAAAATTTGATCTAATTAGGAGTAGGTTATGCAGTAATATATGTTAGGATTCTCTTTGACCAGGCCAGAAAACTAAAGAAAATGAGCTTTATATTTGCTTGCTTTTAATTAAAACTAATTTCAGTTTACCTATAGCATACGTACTAGTTGGTGCAGGGTTGCACGTTACTCCAACTGATCGATATGTTTTTTTTCTGGAGTTAGTAGAACTCAGTTTTAGACAGCCATGTGTATGACAGTGTGATAAAGATGTGATTCTGAATTCTGTGACATAAAAACAAATTTTTGATTGGATACATATTCTTTGGTCAAGAATGGTATGAGAAGCAACAAAGTTCGGTTTGGTTAGTTCAGTTTAGTACTTAATTTATTCGCACAACATCTCCTCTGTTAGTTTATCTGTCGAAGGTGACGAATAGGGCGGGTTAGCTTCTCTTAATCGCTACTACATCACACCAAGGAAAGTAAACCCTAAGAATAATAAACTAAAAATAGTTAAGAGCTCCTCCTATATATAATAATCTTCATCTAACTAACAATAAGAGGAAATCTGACGTATAACTTGTTTAGTTTGGAATGCTAGATCAGTAATAAATGAATTTACAACACAATATGCCAGATATTAGACATATATAAGGCAAAAATGGTGCACCGTGTAATAGCTACTGCTTATCTTTGATGCGTGTCGACATTTAACAACGCATAAATATACATGTTCATATCTCTGTGATGACAACAACGGGATGGGGGTGATGGGTTGATGCCACTAATTTGTTAATGTCATCTTGTACATAAAAACAATGTCATAGCCAAAAAACCCCCACGCAAGAATAAAGGCCAAAGATTCATTGCATTTTTATGTTCAGTGGTCCGCCACGAAGGGCTTGAATGATCAAGTAGAATGGACCAACGGAAAGTGAGTCATGCCTCCCCCAAAGGAAAAGTATTAGTTAATTTTGAGGATTTAATAAAGGTTAATTTGGCATGAAGCTAGTGAAGATCTAGCTAAAGGTCCAAATCCCATTAATTTTTTTCTCAAAATCCCCTTTCACACGTCGATTTCTTGGGGCTACTTGTATGCCTTAATGCCTAGAACACCTATACATGAAGACCGGTGGTTGCTAATGTGTGCTAGATCATTCAATAGTGTTTTTCAAGGCTGTTTATTCAAGTTCATAATCTGAAAGCAACTTAATTAATTGCCATCCATTACGTCAATCAAAGAGTTGAGAAATATTTTCCTTTTCTGGGTAAACCTAGTTTCTGATATATAAATATATAAATATATATATATATATATAATCTCAGTGCAATATATATATATATATATAATACAAATCATTTCAGTAAGTGATAACAACATCATATATGGGATCCACGTTGAGTAGTTCGTTTGCTTCTTGGTGTTGCCTTCTACAGATTCTGACTTATTCATTCAGTTTTTGTTTCTTCTATAAGCCATCTTCTACCATACAATACACGTATGGCAGAATTTCTGGTTGTGAAATTCTATAACTAAGTACTGCAGTATTTTATATGTTCAGGCAGAATCATCGATTATATGACCGATTTTTCTCTTCTATTATTATTCACAACGTACAATTTCGGCTGAAACTATTCCACACTGCAAGAAAACAATTTGGACTGGAAACAAAGGCGCTCGGGCCGGGGATGACTAAGAAAAGATTAAAGCAGATTGACCTGTTGGGGTTGGTCTTACTAATCAGGTCAACTTTCGCTTTCATTGTTAGCAGAAACGAGAAAAGTAACTTAATCTAGGAACTTCGTTTTCAAATTTTCATACATATCTTGTGAATGCATGCTTGCTGCCATTGATAGTCGTCGATCTTCGGTAAATGATGCTTCATTATTAATGTAGGAGCAACATGTGTGCTCCAATGTCGTGAGAAGACCGTCCACGATATCAAAGAATCTAAACAATAAAAATCTAATTTGGATCACAAGGCTTAGCTGCTCGTGATCGATATGATTCCTAGGAGTTTCTTTATATATATAAATATAAACATGTTTTTTAAATAATGGATAAAGTCAAAGAAAGAACCATACATATTCCCAGAAAATTAAAAAAGGAATATATGGTAACAGACTAACAGTCACCATCCAGTCGAGGAATATAAAATATAACAAAATACATTAGAAAACGAAGCATGCTTATTGATTAATTTGGAATTTTGACAAAGATTGGTGATTTTGATTATATTTATATGCCTTCATGCCTTCATGCATGCAGAGAGGGTTACTATAATGAAATAATACAGAATCAAACTCGCATTTTCAAAAAGTCTCATGCTGGTCACAGAGGGACAAAAGATCCCAAATGAATGGGTCCAAAAACCCAAATTTGGCAAATTCCCACAATGAATCCGCGTCATGAATTGTTGCTTTCAAGTACACCATCAATTAAATAAATTAATCAATGAAATTTGTGTTTTTTTTTTTTTTTCCTGGGAATTTTATTCTTTTACACCAATTTGGAGCAAGTGCATGCCAAGTGCCACTGCTAAAATAGACCTAATTAATTATGGAACGGAAATACTCTCGACTATTGTAATTTATTTAATTATAGAATTCAGATGTAAATAGAATAGTGATTTTATTTTATTATCGAAGAAAAGTAATCATTAATTAATAACCTCAGTTTTCAAATGCTTGCTGTCTCATAATTAATTAATGCCACTAATTCTGTTTATTTGAAGGTTATCATCGAAGTCGCACCAGTGCAGGAACTTGTTGCATGATTGCATCACACGGCACTAACCTTTTTTTAATCACAAAACGGATGTCATTAAACTTCAAGCACTTAGAGGAATAACAATAATGGGTGTACAAAGAGTGATATCGTTAAATAGCTCCTTAGTTAAACCATGTGGGATTAACAAACCCTAGACAAAAGATTGAAGAGTACTCTACACGACCGAGTACAATCAAAATAAATATATAATTCATTAGAAATTCCAGATCTTTATTAATATCATATGATTTACGATTGTATCGAAAATAAGAAATATAGATTGTTTCGTGCATTCGCTATGTGATTTGTGGTTTACCAGCTCTCATCCAACAATTAGCCCATCGTTTAGGGTTAACTTATATTATGCTAATCCATTGCATTCATTGACAAAATAATGATGACCTCATGCATTATTTTCATTACCTTGTACTAATAAATCAGTAATTCATGAAATTTGGTCATTAAATGGAACCAAAAGATTCCGATCCAGTCATCTCCAACGAGCTATTTTATTCACTTACCCTAAACCCTAAAAATAAAACATAAGAGTCCTGGCATATCGATCACTGTATTTTAATAATCATCTGTTCAGATACACCATTAGATCATGAAAGAGGGACATGAACTTCCACATTCTATAGAAACTAAATTTAACACGCGACCTATGATTGTTCCTCAAAATAAAATAAAAACACATGAAAAAAATAAACTACCGGTTCGCTGTTAATCAAATAAAGCCATGTGCAATGTACGAAGGTTTAGGTATGGTAATAAATAATTAGAGATTTGATTAGGGCCAAGTAGCTGACGGTGCATCTGAATTAGGCTATTCCTTGATTACTGACCGATCTGATTATTTCATTATTATATAGCCTCGAACTGACAGCTAGCTATTGATGAGGCATAATGACATATCTTTCTCTAAACTATCAGGGTTCATGACTAATTAACTTTCCATTATATACGAATCATGTAGCCGACAAAAGCCATTGTATTCGATTAGTTATGTCGTGCAAATTATGTCTTTCTATAATCATACCAATGGAATGTAGATGCATGCATTAAATATATGAAATAAGTTTTTGCCCTAATTCATTCCAAATCATGAAGAGTATGGTATCCATGAATTTTCGTTAGCGCTCGAGACACAACTCTTTTCATTAATATATAAAATTTGACTTATTCGGCAATATAAATGGCCGATAATAGCAATTAAGATTCGCTATTTACTTAAATATATGCATTTTCACTCGCACGTCAAATTTAATGTGGATTGTGCTGTATTAATTTATAGTGATTGATTCCAACTAAAAAATTAAGCCGTTAAGTATTCACTTCACATTCTTCCTCTAAGCGTATTTTAGAAAATTCTAAATTATGGAGTATGTAGTATTTTCAAGTTTTCTTTTCAACCCATATTCACAGTTAACACACATGTGATGTTAGAAGCTGATTCAATGACAATAAACTACGTAGAAGTTTTGTACTTTCTGGATATTAGATAATGATTTTGGAGAAGAGTCAAATTTCAGATATCTTTAATTTATAAAAAGAAATGTGGCTCTGTCATATATAATGTACAATTCAATATCAAATCATTGTACCTACAATTAACAATAGCGTACGTCTTCTCTTTCAACCGTGAATAATACTTTTATTGCATGAAGTGCATGTATTATCAATTCGTTAATTTAAAAAGGGCATGACCAATTTGACTTGACATTTCAGATATTTATCCAAATAATTGGGTCGACAACTTTGTCTTCTTAGTTAATCTTCGGCTGATATCAAGGTAATATTGTCCTATTTTAAGTCTTTGAATTAGACATATCAACTCCTATAGTTGAAATAATTTTAGATGACTATATATTAATTCGTTCACACATACACACTTGTCTCATTTTATTATCAACTATTTATAGCAACCACGTCTTATCCAATACCCTAAAGTTCAACAGTGCCATGTCTAAATGATATATTTCAGTTCTAAGTGATAATTTTGTTGACCAATATCTCAAGAATAGATAAATGACGTTGCATCCATAGCTAATGTAGAAAGCACGTTGTATTAAAAGAAGAAAAATAAAAGTGTTCTTTCTCATACAACTTTCTTTTGTTTCCTATAATATGAAAAAATTAACAAACTTCGCTGACCTCTTTCAATATGGAAAGGCAACCAAAAAGAACAGAGAGAGAAAAGAAGATTGTAGAAACCACTTGCATTAAGATATTAATTTGAGTTCCAGATCAATTTTCATTTCTAAAATAAAGTTTTTTTCTATTTTATTTTTTTTATTCGTTATAAACTTTCTCAATTTATTACACATTCTATTTTTATTGTTTTTTAGTAAAAGTGGTCATCCCATTATGTAATTCAGCAAGCAGTATAAAAACGATTTACCCCTATGAGGTTGACAGAAAGAACCATTCCGTAGAAACTACTACAAAATCACCCCTAACTAAAAGAGCAAACAAACTAGTAATCTCCTAGCACACCCATCTTTTAGGATTAAGCCCAAAACAAAGAAAAGCAGAGCCCCGAGGAAGATTAAAAAACCTCAATGGGGACGACGAGGTCTCTCTTTTCTTTACGATCTCTCCCGCTCAATGCAAGAAAAAAATAGGACCATCATTCACAAATGAATGAAGGCCCAAAACTAAATTAAAATTTAAAGACAAAACAACTGCTCTGGCCCAAAATAGAACCCTAGCAGCCCAACACCAGGCCCAACCAAAACACCTAGGGCAACCCTAGATGAGACTGCAGTCAAGCCGCCACCGCCATACACCACTCGCCGGAGTTTGACACCTGCACGACTACCATCACTGATAGCATCCTCCTGAAGACCACCACCAATACCAGCAAGAAACGCGGACCCTAGATGAGACTGCAGTCAAGCCGCCACCGCCATACACCACGCGCCGGAGTTTGACACCTGCACGACTACCATCACTGATAGCATCCTCCTGAAGACCACCACCAATACCAGCAAGAAACGCGGACAGAAACGGATCCCATTCCAGCAGAAGATAACAAACCCCACCACCATACTCAAAGCCCACTGCTAGTCCGTCATCCACCTCTGCCGGCAAAGAAGAATCGAGAGCACCACCGATCCTGTTGTCCTCCAACAGAAACGATCAATCTCAGCCATGCCAAAGAGCTACCATCAGCCGGAAAACTCAGCCTCTTGTAATCCAAATTCCATATCCGAACAGATCCATCAGCTCTCCAACGGAAACTAGATGCTACAGCCCAGGACGGCTATAGACACCAAGCGCCGCCATTCGGTTCACCCACGAGCACACCTCCTAAAGCCGGTCAAACACCAGATCACCATCACTTCTGCCATCAGAAGCTTGAGAAAGAGATTTAGGCAGATTTCGACTGAGGAGCCCGTCTTCAGCACCACAGTTTGGACCATAGAAGGAGGCAAAGCCATCCTTCCAGATCGAAGGTACACTACCTCCACCAGTGTAGAGAGGAAGCGGAGGAGAAAGCTCTCTTTCGAGAGGCAGAAACATGAGTTTTCTATTTTTGTTTAGAAAATTTTTCATGATTACACATTCTAAATTATAAATAGATACAACCAAACAATAGAAATTATAATTAATGGAATTTTTGATTGATAGAGTTAAGAATTCCATCATTTATAAATTCTTACGGATTTCATAATTTTCTCATCCAAATGCACCATTAATAAAATGTGAATTCTTATTGAATTAGCTAGCCACGTAACTATATGAGAATTAATACTAACAATCAAAAAGAAAAATGCTCTCTCTCTCGAAGCTCTCCTCTAGGTTTTCTCGTTGGCGGCTTGACATCGGTGCTCCTGGATGCAATCTTGACTTCTTTGGGCTTTAATGAGGGTGATGGGAACGGATATGCACTTGGCTATCCTTGGCATTAACGACCTTGGCTTTCTCCTTCTTGTTTGCGATGTTCTTCATCGAGCTCCTGCTTTTCATGTTCCGGGTGACTCAGGCTAGAACTTTGGATAGGGTCACCTGGGTTTCGAGGTTCTCTTCAATGACCTAGGATGGTGGCGTTCACGCTATACTACGTTTTCCTCTTGAGGTTTTGGCTACTGGTCATTACAGTGGTAAAGGCAGCCTTACAGCTCATATAGGTGATGTTTTTGCCTTTGCATGTTGGTGGTCTAGGGCTGCTAGTAAATGAAGGGCAACATTAGTGGTGGAGTGCAAGGTTATGGTCTTGCTAGTAATGGTGCAGGTGGTCATTGTCGTCGGTTATCTTATGGCTGGTGGAAGGTGTAGGGAGCACTAGGGTGTCGTGGTTGGGCTTGCTTCCTTTGCACATGGGTTTGGGTTTGGCCCTACAAGTAGGCCCAAGTACTTTAGGTGGTGAAATCTAGGACTGGCAATTCCAAAAAGACTCGAAATTTGCACGAAGCCACACAATTAAAAAGCGAGTCAGGTCGGCCGCGTGTCAACCTGGCATGACCCATTCAATAAACGATTTGGTTGCATTCAACAGGCCAGCACAAAGTGAACTCATATAACTCATTTATTAAACGAGCCGGGTGATATATTATATATAACCCACGTAGACGACCCATTTAAAAAAAAATAATAGTATATATCTATAAGGGTCGAATAAATCTTTTTCTCAATTTAAACTAGGGTTATTACCACTTCACTGTTAACACTATAAATTCTCTAGTGAATTTAATCAGTTTATATATTTTTTTAGTTAAATGTGTCTCAGTGTTAACCCTTAAATGAGTCATTTTGTCCAACATGACACAACCTATTTATCAAGTGGGTTAGGAGGGTTGAAAACGGGTAACTTGTTTAATAAATAGGTTGGGTTTGAGTTTAAATTTTAACACGATGATTTAATGGGTTGGGTTTGAATTTGTCTCTTGTGACAAGAAAAATACCTTGACTCGATACAAATTCGATCCAACACAACCCATTGATAGCCCTAGTGCAATCAAGTTTTGGACTTCAGCTAGCAATAACCTTGGGGAAGCCCCCTCTGTGTGAGGCGGTCCAAAGTTTTATGAATAAGTTCGGGCGGACTTCGATCGTAAACCCTAACATTATCTTCGGTTACTTGTGATTCACGTTAGGGAAATTGCATTTAGGTTGCTTTATGATAGCCTAACATGACTCAACATTAATGTTGGCTCGCATATGGTGTGTCCTGGTTTGTTTTGTTTTGTTTTTTTTTTTGGTTTTTTTTTGGTTTTTTGGTTGTTACTAGTTACTATGTTTACTCTTAATTGATTGACACCCCCAACCTTTCAATAATAATAATAATAATAATAAAGCTAGCTAGGCAATATTATCATTTACTGATCAATAATAAACCAAGAGACTAAAATTTGTATTTATCATCTTCAATTTTGAGACAATGTCCTCGAAAGAGAAAATGTATATTTTTTTTAAGAGAATAGATAATTTCATTACTTATCCATGGCCAAAAGGCACATACATCAAAGTCATAGTTGGCATAAGCCACCAAGCAAATTAACCAGTAATCCTTATTGCAAACAAAATGAGCTTACTTATTCGAGCCTAAAAACAAAATGACCCAAATCCTCACAACCTAACTTTTCTTAATAGTAAATCTAGTCGCCTAAATATCTTAATGGTATAAAACTAAGGAAACTAAGAATTAAACCAACAAAGACCAATGTCCATTTGCAGGCGAAAAAACTAGAATAGGACAAAACCCACTAGCACCACCAGAAAATAGGGCTAAAACAAAAACTAAAAAAGAAAATAAAACTTGAAAATTAAAGACCCAACCAAACAAGGCCTAAAGACCTAGCCTAGAGGATACAACCCAATCACCAAACCTAACAACAACAAGACCAGAAACACCACTGACGCAACATGAAAGCAGCACGACGCCTACTTCGCCATCATCACCATTAACAAGCCTCGAAGCCACCGCCACCATAAACTGGAAGCCACCCCACCAACGCACCCTATTATCATCCCATCAAGCAAGCCGCACCACCTGTTGAGAATATATACATCCTACAAGGGAAAAATGGGACCTTGTCTATGAGTTTATAAGGGTTTTGGCCACTCCATCCATTGTCAATTGGTTTTGGATGTGAATTTCAGATTACTTTATCATGGTATCAGAGCGGGTTAGCCACGTGTACATGCCTAACTGCCACATAGGCTCCACGTCACCCAAAATTGTACATGTGTATGGCTTGAAAATTCACCATTTAATATAATAATTCAATATATTTTCAATGGAAAGAGAAGAAACTAAATAAGGGGCACAAAAATGAAAAATGGTTCTTAACGTATGTATCGTTTGAATCCAGTCAATCCACATTGCCGGGCGCATCACCAAGCTTAATTTAGTCTCAATGACTACTAAAAGGAAGGGAAAGTAAACAATATAATATTCCCCATGTGAATGTTAGCTTAATTTACTTGTTCTTTATTAATGTCTTCTGGTCCAAAAGTAGATTTCCATGTTCTTTAGTTTTTATCCTGTTGTTACATCAAGTTTGTGCAATTCTTAATGTTACCGTTGGCTTCTTTAAACACAAGCTGACACAAGAAGCATGGATAGGTAGACCCAACCCATCAAGGTGTCATCACAAAAACAAAGATAGGTTTACCTTTGGTCTCTTTCTCGAGCACACTATGTCATATATATGCAATGCATCTTTTCTTGACGTGTCTCGCACCTAAAGCGATTAAATCCAAAGTGGGTATGTGCGTTACCTTTCGAAATGGTTTTATTCCAAAGTATTACTTAGTGTAATCTATACTAATATCCGTACGCATCTATATTAGTTAATTCATGTCCAAATTGTATAAGATATCTTCTAAATAAAGGGTCCCGATTTCTGAAAACAAAATTGATTAACAATGACACATTTGCCATAATGGGGTGCAGGCGAGTGAGAGAGAGATATATAAAACAACAAATTCGCGTATTTTGTGAGGCTTATTTCGATGAGTTTGCAAAATGTAGTTGAAAGTTGAGTTATATATAATTAGTGGCAAAGATGGGGACACATAATGACATAATAGGCACACTCAATTAAACAAACAAAAGCTGGCTTGTGATTACAAGTTAAGCCTTTCCTAGTCAAAGAAAGAGACATTAGATTGAGCTAGGTTTATGCTTTGAAAAGAATATACATGAAAAAATTACAAACAAAGGGTTAGGAAATTTCTCTTTTCCTTAGGCTTAGGGTTTCATTTCGAAAAGACAGAAAGCTACATCAATTTAAATTTGACTAGACCCAAAGATGGGGAATCACCTTATTATAGAATCATATAATTGAAAGGTTGAGAGCAAAGGATTTGGCCCACGATTTGAGGGGTAGACATCATTTTTTCGATAAAGAGTACGTGACTAATAGTGACCACACTAGAGGGCTCTCTATAATATGCACAAATTTTCACTATCAATCCATTTTTGTCCAGCAGCCTCCAATAGAGAAATTCCGAAGAAAGTGACATATGCCATGTCTCAATCAGTTTGGTTTTTGGTTCCCATTTGGTGTGTTTGTTTGTGTTGTCAAAGAGATTTCGTCTTTTTCTTTTTTACTTTGATGCAATTGTTAATCAATTAACTTGTCAATTTCACAAATCCAATTAAGAATAGAATTGAGTGGAAGCCTGCAATGCCACAAAGTTGCGGCCAAGAATAACATGAATAACCTATTCAGCTAAATACTTAGTTGATTGATAACATGAAACGATTGAAAAATAGATTGTAAATGTCTTTATCTTTATGCTTTCATATTTTTAAGGGAAGAAGGATGAGTGGAATATTTCAACTATTTTTTTGACAAACATTTTAAGGTGCGTCTAAAGTTGGGAAGCAAATTCGTTGGATATAATAATTTATCCATTTTTTTTCCCAATATTCTTCACCAATAACGCAATAAACTTAAGAAAGAAAAGAATGTAATGATCATTGAGAACGATTCACCTAAACTACAATATTTGAGTGTCGATTAGACATTCAAAATGATTGAGCCATTGGATCTAATCTAACAATTTTAAATTGACAACTAGTCTCAAGGACCATAATCAATATAGCCTTTGAAAGTGATGAATCATCTAAGAATTACTTGCCTTTCGTTTATTAGCACAATAGTAATTAACACCCTTATTTACTTTTTTTTTTAAGAATAGATAATTTCATTGCTTATCTATGGCTAGAAGATACGTACATCAGATGCTGTCTCATATCAAAATCATAAATGGTACAAGCTGCCAAGCAAAAAACAGGTGACCCTCACTGATAACACATACGCTCACTTATTGAGCCTAACAACAAAGAAACAAAATCCTCACTACTGACCTCCCTTTGAACAGTAACCTAGTCGCCTAGATACCTCAATTCATGTACAACTAAAGAAACTAAGATGAAAGTAGCAGAGCACCATACTTCTAGTATTAGGCAAGAAGACGAGGAAAGTTTTAAACTTTCATTTGCCCTTGTCTCTAGGGCTAGAAACAGTACCAATAGCTGCAAGATCTTCATGAAGAGGTTTAACGTCATCATACTCTTCAAAGCAAACCAGGGCTCGATCAAAACACCAACCCCCACCTCAGAGTACCTTGTTGGTTTCACACACTGATTCAAAAGAGAACAAGAATAAATCTCCAGCCCGTTCCTGAACCCTAAATTATGCCTTTGGATCAACCGGCTTGCGGGTCAGAGGTTTTCCAATCAGAAAAGATTGGGAGGACCTGCGAATGAGGCCACCACCAATCTTTCCTAGGTCAGGAGCACTGCCTCCCTCAGCGAGGGCAAGGGAAGCAGTGAAGCTTGTTGTGACAGCATCAATGGAAGCCATTGGATCGATGGAGAGAAGTTGAGAAGAGAGCGATAGCAGGAAACTAGAGAAGGAGGCTAGGGCGCCGTTGAAGACTAGGTTGAGAGGAAAACTCTCCTAGGATTTTTTTGTATTGATTTTTGTCAGTTAACACCCTTATTTACTAAAGCCGCTAGTGTTTGAGGAACTTTATCCTTCGAAACTAATTTTCATGTTTACATAGTTTCATCAAAACCAAAACATAATCAAATTCAATATCTTTCTTTTTTGCCCATACAATATTTGAACCATTAATATCATATATAGTATCCTACGAGAGATGAGATGAATGTATATAACTTTGCGCAGAAACTATTGTGATTGCATGCTCACTGTCACTAAAACGGTAAATTATCGAAGAATCATTTCTTCAAAAAGTTATAAAATTAACATTAAAATCTATATAATAAGATGTAATGGGTCTTCACCTTTTTTTTTTTTTTTGGCAACGTAAAATTACCTCTTCATTAGTTGCGTGTTGCGTTGCCATGCATAATTGTATACTTAATATAACGTCAAACAAGTGCATGAGCAGTATTAAAATTTGAGCTAATTAAGGAAAAGCTTCACATTAATTCATTGATTAAGAATCTAGGCGGCGGCATTCATGATCGAACAAGACGGGGTGCTGTCGAATCACTTGATCTCAATGTGCGACCTAATTCTTCACTAATTGGGTTTGTTTCTTTTTCAATTAGGTTGTTACTCACAATTACTTCAGCATAAACTCCTCCAATTACGGATTTTTTGGACTTTCGGAGTAGGATCAAAGTGCTCCTTTTGTTTACTTTACTATAAAAAGGACGACTACTTTATCAATGACTAATATTTCACTAACTATGATCATTCAGCTAGCCATCCACTTCAGACAAAGCACTCTGGTCTCATCTTGTTCGAAGAAGATCACATTACCAATATAAATTATTAATCATTAAGAAACAAAGTATAAGGTCTCTTATCATTCACATTGTCCAAAAGAACAAAAGAACAAAAGCTAGTAGTACACATACAATGCATGCAGTTGGAGTAAGACGTTAAAAATAAAATTAATAATTTAGACACAAGATTAACGTTTTAGGTTTAGAATGACACTTGACACGTTTGAAGTAGTTTAACTGTCATTGTAAAAGTGCTATTCAAATAATTAAATTGTTAATTAGCTTAATCTTAACTAAAAAAACAGTCTAAAATGTATGTGACTCTATGTTCAATTATTTTCTTATATACTTGCCAAAAAATTATTTGCTGATATATACTCACACACAGACACACGTAATTAAGGGGCCAATAAAGCCAAAAGAAGACGTGAGTTCATTGTTCTTCATAATTATATCATACGGAACCTTTTTTTAGCTTTTTTGAAGGAGCTAGATGATCCTAAATGGACAGTAATGCTAGTGCTTCTAAGATTAGAAAAAGGAGATCGATATGCTCTTGGTTATCAGTACCACTTCTGTAGATATATTGAACTGAGACTCTGAGAAAGAGATGCTCTCGATCTCACATCACGCATGATACTTTTGTTTACTTTTTAGAATCGTCATGGGATCTTCCCAAGTGGTTCTTGGCATAATAAAACCAACCTCCGCAGATTTATAAAAAAGAAAAAGGGTCGGCATGGCTGGCCCGTAGTGGCCATTGATGCTTGCAACACTACTCCTCTAGTCATCTCTGTCTAAAATGAGTGATCGATGTCAACATCTACGAAGTTCCTTGGAAGCTCTTGTGCAAGTTCCCTGTAGAATGCTAATTTAATTATGAGAGTTAAACAGTGATCTTAAACCACCACAGCGTCCACGTTTAGTAGAAATCATAATGCAAAGAAAAAAAACACAAAGTTGGACAATGTGACTATGCATGTTCCCTATCTATAGCAAGCAAAATGTATTGATTAAGTTTAAAAAAAGAAAAGATAATTATTGTATCAGAGTATCCAGAGCTAGCTTAGCCTTTTCTTTCATGTGCAAGAAGCTAGGGTTTGTTATTATGTTCCTGTATAGAAAAATCAAAGACACGTCTATGAGATAGTCGATATCTTTATATTTAGTTTTATGCCCTAGTTCACATTTTCCCATCCCATATTTTTACATATTACTAACTTTATTATACTTTTCATAATCGATGTCCTTACGTTTACGTTTCTAGGAACTTAAATACAATGCATGATTTGGGTTGTTACATATCACTCTCTTTAATCTGTTTTCATTGTTCCTCTCTTTAACCCTAATTTCTTTTGAGGGGGTTAAAGTGAAGCACACGTTTGAATTGAAGGGTGAGCTAGATTGGTAGCCCAGTTGGAAATGATGGAAGCAAAGCAATAATAGATGCAAAGAAAAGGAAAGAAAATTTAACAGAGAAAGCTGATGTAGCTATCGAGAGATAGTGGATATGGGAATCCATGATCGATCGAAATATCGATCTGTCGACATTAATATTTGCTATGTGTTTGGTCACTTTGGTGACAACTCCTTTTCTTTTATTTTTTTTTTCTTTCTCTTTCTTTATGTTTATGTTCTTCCTTCTCAAATGTGCGTGTTTGTGAGGGAATTGAAGAATATGTTAGATAGTTTCAGACAAGGTGGGGATACTGTTCTATCTAATTTTTTTCAACTTGGTCAATACCCCCATAATATGGTTATGGTCCAATAATTCAATTTTGGAGTCTTGAAGAATTTTAGAAGCTAATAATGAATTCCACCATGGCTGTTTAACCTATTGACTTTGACCCTAAGTTAATCATTTCTCCACAAATTGGTCGGACATTAAGAACAAGATGCAATTAATATTTCCAGTACTCGTGAGGTAAGAGAACTAGCGGGAAATGTAAAGCACATATCTTATTAAACAAAGAAAAATGTAATTCTCGTAAATCTATTCATAATTCTAAATTCAACAACTCGACTATGTGAAGATACAATAAAATTACTGAGTTTGGTTTTCCTATAATATAGTGTACTATCACATTAGATTTTCTAACTTATATGTGTTTTATAACATAAATTCTAACTAATAAAACTCAAGTCAATAATTGTGACCTTATATACATATAATTATTTTTTAGTAGATGAAGAATGTCAAACATAAAGAAGACATTCTGACAGTGATCCGTCTTTGTGGGACTGTAAAATGATAAGACAATGCCGTTTTTGACAAAAGCGTTCACCACATTCTCGAACAACATTAAGGATAATCAACAGTTCAAAACTCGACATATTCTTTTTTTCCGTTGGCGAACCTCAATAGCATAAGGAAAATTTATTTCAAGTACATAGTCAAGGAAGTGACACAAACCCTAATCACCTCGTACAAATAATAACCAACATTGAAGAGAATTGCTCCAAATACAAAGAAAAGCAAAAGGACTAGTGAAACTTGAAATTCAGAAAACCTAAACGGTCTCATGCACAAACTCCCAGAATTTTATAGAATTTCAATTTGATTTGGATTTTCCGATCAATTTAAAACTTCATCATATTGGTCGGCCAAAGTAAACAATACTCTGGCATTACCATTGTTGATTCCAGTTAAAAAAGAAATCCCATAACTAAAAAATCTAACACACATGATACTTTGAAATATGATAAAGTACTCTTGTGAGAAAATTGTACTAATCCGGTAAGCAAATTTGTTTAATAGGAAACAACAATCCTGACTTTTGAGACCATTTTAGGTAGGTTAATTATCTCCTAAGTACTCGTTAGACTTACCAAAGAGGCAAAGATAAGAATGGAAAAAAATGGAAAGTACTCCACAACGTGTCCCATGTGTGTTTTACAACAAAAGAGATGAGCATCACCGCGTGATATTTTTTATGGGAATCTTTTTATGACAAGTCCAATTTGTTCTCTCCTTTTCAGTTAAAAATAACTGTAATTTAAATGGTATGGAATTTGATTTAAAAAGGGAAACTTTATAAAAGCTTTAAAACTCACCCTCCACGATTCATGAACCTTAACCCCCAAATTATACACCCTAATAATTATGATGCATTTTTAGTTTTCCAATTTTGAAATAATTAACGAGATAATTAATTGGGTTGATATTCTTAAATAGTAAATGAGTTGGGCAATCCATTACAAAAGGGGAAAAGGTTATTAGCCCTTAACCCAAAAGAAATCCACATGGTCCTTAAGGCTTAAGCAAATAATTAATTGCGCAATTTGGCATGCACTTAATCATGCATAGATGTTCTTCCTAATTAAGTGGTTCCTGTTTTTGGTCGAGTAAACCCTAATGAAGTGGTTCAATTAACCACATTGTAACCAATAATTAAAAGAAAAAAAATATAACCAAATGCTTTTTTAATAAAGAAATAAATTTTATTAATTTTTTTATTCAAGCGCTAATTATAGATTTATATTGCACCATTTGACTAAAACACACTTATCCCACGCTTAATAAAAACCTTGAAAGTTGAAAGCAAGCCATCATAAACAAAACCTACTCCTAACTCCGTGACTGCACCGGAACCTCCCTACCCGCGCCGCACCGAATCCCCTCATCATCTGTCCGTACACGGAGAACCACCAGTTAGAAAGGAGACAAGGTAGCAAAACGAGGGAGAGAGCACCCCACAGCCAAAAGAGACAGAGTGGTCCCCACGGAGACGTTTCGGATAGTGGGGTCAAATGCTTTTACTGTCCCGCAACTCCCACACACACACACACACCCGCGCCTCGCACGTGCGACAGTAGCTCTGGCCCCCACCGACCCTCCATAATTAGAGGTCACGTTGAACAGGGGAGCGATGGTTTTGGTAAGTCTCCGGTGCTGACGCGGCACCCGCTGAAGGGGGTTGGGTACGTGGAAGATATGTTGGGGAAAAAAGTCATTTACTGCAGGGAATCAGAGCCCCTTTCTTTCTTCTTCGTTCAAAATCTTTGCTGTCACTTTCTGGGATATTTCCTTTCCTGTCCCTGGCAGATTGTTCTTATTACGGTAAAGTAAATCCCAGACCAAATCCAAGAGCAAATGCGAGGTTATTCTCTGGATTGGGGAAAAATATCAAACCCAACACCAGGATTTTAAATAACACCAAATCTGACAAAATCTGGTCACCACCCATGTTTTCATTATTAGCTTCTTTTTTTCTTTCTGTTTTTATTTTATTTTTTTATAAAAATAAAGTATTAATAAATGGATTTGGAAGACCTTCCACTTTTCCAGTTTTCCCACACATAAAAAGCAGGAAAAGGCTCTGCATAAATTCATTCAGTCTCTCTGGTCGCCACCTCTATTTCGTGCTCTCATAAAAATAAAGTATTAATAAATGGATTTGGAAGACCTTCCACTTTTCCCACACATAAAAAGCAGGAAAAGGCTCTGCATAAATTCATTCAGTCTCTCTGGTCGCCACCTCTATTTCGTGCTCTCTCTTCAAACCTCTCTCCCTCATCCCATCTTCCTTAGCTCTCTTATCTCATCTCATACTATTTCACTCTACAACTCACAGCAAAAGCACAGCAATACCAAACTCATTCATGGCGGTTGAAGCTCAGCATCACCACCACTCTGTTTTTGTTCAATCTCAGTTGATGGCGAATAGGTACTTACATACCTAAAGCCTGAAAACCATGTTCTGTATGATGGGTTTTGGTTCTGGTTCGTATTTCTTACATGGGTTTGGTTTTATTTTTTTATTGCAGAGATTTCATTAAGGCTAATCAAGCAAACGGCAATATGTACAATAGCCAGATGGATTCCGGTATGCTTTTGGCGGCAGCAACAATGCCGGAAAATAATCATATGCCGTTTTATCAGTCGGCTATCTGTGATCAAGCTAAGACATCGATGAACCAAGCGGAAAGCGGTCTCACGTACAACAATATCACATCTGCTCCGAGAAAGCGGTCGAGAGACTCGTTAATGAATGAGTTTAACAATTTTACGGTTCCTCAGCAGAAGAAACTCTCGTCCGGTCTTTCATCATCGTTTCTCGACCAAGACATTGCCTTTCAGATCCAACAGCAGCAGTCGGAGATTGATCGATTCATTGCCCAACATGTAAGTTTTAAGTCCCTGCCATTTCTAATATGTTATTCCTCTGTTTTAGGCGTGCTGGTATTGAAAAATTCACTGTTTTGTTTTCGTTTTGGTTGAGAAACAAAATGTTTGACAAATTTACTAATCAAATCATTACCCGTAATCTTTCAGTTTGAATAAATTCTTATCTTTTTCTTTTACTGATTTAGATTTAATGTGTTATTTGACAGACGGAAAAAGTGAGACTAGAACTTGAGGAACAAAGAAGGCAAGAATCACGATTGTTAGTCTCGGCAATTCAAGAGAGAATCGTGAAGAAATTACAAGAAAAAGATGACGAGATACAGAGGATGAGCAAGCTTAATTGGGTTCTTCAGGAAAGGGTGAAAAGCCTATTCGTTGAAAATCAGATATGGAGAGACTTGGCTCAATCAAACGAAGCCGCGGCCAATTCTCTGCGCTCCAATTTAGAGCAAGTCCTAGCGCACGTCAGCGAAGAAGGCCACCAGATGGGAAATTTTGCTACAGCAGCTGCGCCCGAAGATGATGCGGAGTCATGTTGCGGTAGCAACGATTGCGGACATGAAACCGAAGCTGATGGGGGGTTAGTTGGTTGCACCGACACGGTGGTTGGCGGTGGCGATAGGATGTGCAAGAGGTGTGGCGTGAGAGAGTCAAAGGTGTTATTGTTGCCATGCAGGCATCTTTGCCTTTGTACAATGTGTGGGTCCACCCTTCAGAATTGTCCAGTATGTGATTCTGTCATGAATGCCAGCGTGCATGTTAATTTCTCTTAGAATTTAATTGTAGTTTGAACAAATAGACAGATTATTGTCTAATACATTTTGGAAAAAAAAGAAGAAGAAGAAGAAGAGAGAATAGTGTAACAATTTGTTTATTATTTTTCTCTTTTACCTTAGTGTACATATTTGCTTGATGATTAGTTCAGATTTTTGCATCTTTAGTTTTATTTTATCAATGGATTTGACGGTAGAAATGAATCGGAAGTTTCATATGCCGGAATATGGAATAAACCGAGCTATATATCATCAAATTTGTTATTCTTTAGATATATATTGCCATCTGAATCACACGGAGTCTCAATTGAATTAGTATCTTAATATTGTCAAGCAAGGCACAACCCAATTTTTAACTTTGGCCGTCCTTTTTCTTTAATCGAATTCAACTTTTCCT
Source organism: Rosa multiflora (assembly GCA_002564525.1). Taxonomy (NCBI): domain Eukaryota; kingdom Viridiplantae; phylum Streptophyta; class Magnoliopsida; order Rosales; family Rosaceae; genus Rosa; species Rosa multiflora. The sequence goes on along the minus strand of BDJD01000062.1, from coordinate 131,868 downwards.
AGTTGGTATGGTAAAGAATCCAGAGCTTTTGAAACTTTTTCTTAGGCGGTGTGGTTTGAATATGAAGGACATGATGCATTATTTATGGGGCATCTCTATCTTTAGGTTCATGCATAGACAACAGTGCCTAAAGTCGAGAAAGAGCTAAAAATTTGATAAAGGCGAAGGTAAAAATAGTGTGCAAATCATGAAATGTCAAATTTCAGCGAACAATCATGATGGTTCATCTACCACAAAGTGGGGGGACCTGGATTCATTGGCTCTTTTTCATCTTTTCCCATCTTCACCGTTCAGTTCTTTTCTTGATGGATGAATTGAATTGAATGCTTTATGAGAGTATTTCATTCTTTTCTTGGGACCTCTAGTCATCGACTTCATTTTCTTTAATTCCCTTTTCACTTTTTTCAGCATACATATTTACACTTTTAAGTTACTTTGGTTGCATGAAGCTTCAAAGATGTTGTCTCACAAACTCACTATTAGATGAACAACAAAGATACGTTAGGCCGGTGTTGAATTCGACTCCCCTATTTTCTATATTAAATAGTGGTTTAAATTAAGTTAACTCAAAACTTAGACTACATCTTCTCGAGCATGTGAGAACAACCAAATCGAGTTGAACTCAATCACGTATTTTTATCAAGTTCTAATCCAAATCAACCTTTGATTGCTCCTGGCCTGGCCATTAACCCAAAACGAGTGCGACCCCAATTCCTTTATTTCAATTTTTATCGAATCGTAATCTAAGACATATCTGCGACTAATATACTCCGTCTAGGACTATATATGTCCATCATCGGTCCATGTCCGGTTTCAAGTTTAGTCTATCCAATCATTCAATCCACGAAAACTTTAGCTTTCACAGACTTTATTTATCCATAATGGCTTATAGTGATCCTTCCAACTAGTGTATGACAAGATCCAGACCTCACTCACTTATTGTAGTTACTGTTATGCGAACATGCCGAACACATTAAGGTCTGCTTTTCTTTTCTTTTAGGTAAAAAAATAAAGTTATTAGACTATTATTCCAAATAAAAGATGAAAAAGCGTGATCTTGTTGTACTTCTTAATCGGAACGAAACAAAACAATACGATAATGATAATCTTCAACGACCCCCCTCATCTCCCTTTCCTTTTGAACCTTTTCCATGTTAGCTTTCGATTCTTTTTATGTGATCTCTTTCCTTCATTGTCTCTCATTTCCTGCAAAGCAAATCTAAAAGCACATTTACTTGAAGTATGAACCCTAGCTAACTTCACCAACCTGTTCCTGTGTCTGACTTGATCGATCTCCGATCCCTCTTTGAATTAATATGTTGCCGTAGTTTTGTTTTTACCGTTTTTACCCAACCATCATTCCATGCAGTGAAAACCAGTATTATTAAAGATATCGATGAACATGTATATTATTAGGGTTTGCTGTTTTTCACAAAGTTCCAAAGCAGAGGTGGGTGGGAGAGATTGTTTCCGCTGCAGTGACGTACGAAAGTGCAATTGCTGAACTGACACGTCAGTACTGATAATATAATACTGGGGACCGTGACTGGACCCAAACCGCATATGGCCATTGGCTTATTGTTAAGTCATTGCTTGCTGGGTTTCAGTGATCTATGATCATCATCATGATGAGCAGGAGGAGTTGATAGTTGAGACAATGCTGCAGAATAGTGCAGAGATTGATACCTAAACAATATTTTTGACTACAGAAGGTCGAGAGGGTCGAGACGACGACTGTGCATATATATTTAATTGAAGGAAGGGAAAAACCGATTCCCACGCTGTGTGTACGTGTTGCAGTAACAACAAGACAATTATAAGAGAGCAATAGAGAAAATAAATTTCTTCTGTCTGGTAGCTCTATTATCAGCATAGCCCAATGTGGAACCTGCACGCCAATCCATCACGGCATCAGCATGCATCAGCATCAGTACGAGAAATAGAGCTTTCTCCAATGCTGATTTAGGTTTTTATTTTTATTAAGGTGATTAGCTGGTGATATTTCGGACTCATAGTTTTAATGGAAATTCTTCAAGACTCCTCAACTATAACCAAGTACCTACTAATTAATACATGATTGCAGTCCACAAAATCTCGTTAGCTTAGTCAAATTTGGGGTCCCTGATTTGTGGATTAATTTTGATTTGCTTTCAGGATGGTGAAAGGAGAAATATCACGATGTGCAGAGGACTCAGTCGACTAAAGATGAGCCACTTATGCCGGTGGCCTGCCGAACATATGTCGGACATTAGCAATTGAATCATATGAGTGCATTTAGAGACCTTAAATGTACTCAAGTCTAAATCGAAAAAATCTTCTAAAAATGAATTTGATATGAGGAGTATACATTAGAATAGGAAAATCCGAAAATGTATTTGGACTTGTGAACATTTAAAATGCATGGTTTAGGTTAATTTCTTAAGATCCTTAATTTCTGGGCCAGTACATGCATTTCAGTTATGTTATTACTGTCCCTTCCTTATTTTCAGATTGCATCGGAGTCCTCTGTTACCTATGGCAATAAGTGAGTTCTTCTCTGTTATTGTGCATGCATCTTATCTTAATTATGACATTTTTTGTTCTGTCTTCTTTTACTTTTTACCACCTTAAAGGAGTTAGTACGAAACAATAATGCATGCACCATGCACGAAATTGACGTACACATTTATTTCCTTACATTTGACCACCAATCCATATGCAAACCTAATTTCTTCCATCTTGCGATTCAAGCTTTAATTATTCAACCTAATGCGATAGTTGAACTTCAGGGATATACAATTGTTTGCGTTCCCTACAATTTTTAATCTACGGCCCTAGCCTCTCGATCATATTTGCAATTAACCTTTGGTGGGACACTCAAACTTTTAACATAGTGTTTGGATCTAAGCTTACCCACTATCTATATGCATTGAATATGGTCTAACTCCAATTTCTAACTCGACTCACTTTCAAAATAATACGTTGCTCATAGTTTAACACTACAAATTCTCAATAATTAGTGAGATTTTTACCAACAGAAAAGTCAATCCATCACTTATATCATCACCGAGTTGAAAATCCGTTAGTAGTTACAGGTCTCGCAATTAATGGGAATTTTTTTAAAAAATTTGTAGGGCATGACAATTTACATTTGAATATTTTTCATGATTAATATTCGAAAATCGGCTGTTTTCTTTTACTGATAAATCAGGGATCTCAGATCTGCAAGCACTCCACTTGTGCAGACTATAATGATGACATTTCCATAACAGGTCTCGCAATTAATGGGAATTTTTTTAAAAAATTTGTAGGGCATGACAATTTACATTTGAATATTTTCATGATTAATATTCGAAAATCAGCTGTTTTCTTTTACTGATAAATCAGGGATCTCAGATCTGCAAGCACTCCACTTGTGCAGACTATAATGATGACATTTCCATTACAAAGATCGATCAGAAAATAAACAAGAAAACAAAGAAGGATGATGGTGGTGACGATGATGTTAGGTACAAAAAATAAAGGTCGATACTAGAGACTTGAGAAAGAGTTGTACTACTCTTGATCTTGATGTTGCAAACAACATGTGATCAGATTTTGCCTCCGCGGCCCACCAAGCTTTTACTCTCATCAATGTCTTGGGTCATCATCATCATGGGGTTCTGTGAATAACTTATTCACTCCCCGAAAAAAAGAACCCAGATCGAGACCCCTAAAAATACGCAAAAGCCTTTATCAGAAGAAAACGTACGTCAATGGCTGTGTGTCAGTGATTCAGTCCAAGTATCTTTTTACATTATATAATATACTCGTTTTTAACATATTATAGGTAATTAAACAAGTAACCCGACTACTGCTACGATCTGCTAAATGGGGTAACTAGCTAGGGTTTAGAAAAAGACAGAGGTTACTGCAAAGATGGTGGGTACAATGCCGACAATTTCATGAGAGTTGCAGCGCAGAACCACTGTGTTCTGGTCGTAGTGATACACCCTAATACAGTACTAGTGAATATATATATTTACCGGTTGCCACCGACTTTACTTTCCGAGAAGACTCCCGATTGGAGAGGATTGTATGCACCGACAGTACAAGTGTACTAACGGTTATTTTAATCTCTAAAAAAATAATAGCCACTCATTTAATCCACTCTTTTATATATTTTAATATTAAAAAAATTACATCTATTCATATTGTAAGTACTCATGGACTGACGGTACATGGAACTATAATGTGAGAAATTAAGAACCCTTTGCAGTGTGATGCAGAGAAGTAAAGTGGTGAGCTATATATGAAGATTGGGAGTGTGGGGTTGGTTTTTTGGTTTTTGGTGTGTCTATACTTCATAAAAGGATTGTCCTGTGATTCTGTGAAGCTCGATCGGCACGTTATAGCTAAGAGGTTTTGCATATTTTTGTGGGGACGTCAAACTTTATGTCTCTGCTTTTCCACGCATGTACTCACGCAGGTCATTTCACACTCTATCCCACGACCTACATGGATTCTCAATAGTCAACATATTATCGAAACCCGACTTGCAATTGTAGCACTCTGGGGAAAAAAGAAGAAGATAAAAGTCCAAATGTCAATCGGGATGAATGGTAAAGTAATCCAAGAATAAGATAGACCCGGAAGTCCGGAACTTCACTTCCGAGTTTCTATATCGGTTATCGCTCGTTTTTTTTTTTTAAACAATTTATTGAACACATTGTTTTAGTTTCATGTGTGATTCCATCTCTCACTTGCTCATCTATATCTCTCGCTCATGATGCACAACTGCACAAGTCTCACAACCGTAAAACATGCCTATAAAACTAGTGAAGTAGTTGAATACTGTAGTGGTTTTGAAAGATTGATTTAAAGGAGAGGGAACGCCTTCACTGGTAGCCCCTCATGATTATGATAACTCATCTTTTGTCTAATTAAGTTGGAGTCATTCAGCTTGCATAGGAAGTCCCCATCTTTTTTCTTTTAGATCCATTGTAGAAACACGATAACATAACTTGAATTGCAAGAAATAAGCTGAAGTGAGTACGTACTATTAAAATGCAGGTCATCTAAATACTATTATAGTTACAATTTGTCTTATATTTTTCTATTGTTATTGAAGGGTATCCATGTATAAACTCTTGAATTATTTAGATGTTAAGGATCAAATCATTGAATGGAAATGTTGATGACACATAATTATGGTGTCGTTTGTTAGCTTTGGAACAGACAGGTCGTGGGTACTGCGAGAATCAACCATCTTTATCATCAATATCACGATATTTGATAATTATATGCTCATTATTCTAGGGCACATGGCCGTAGATAGACATTGCCAACTCTCGCTCTGTATCTGACACAGTGCAGCAGACCAACTTATGTGTCCTTGTGATTCAAGACTCTTTCGCAGCAATAATCACAAAGAGATCGACGACTGGTTATGGGTTTGAGCCCGATCGATAAAGACGCAACGAACCCTATTATTTTCTTTTATGTATGATATGTATGCATGCATCCTTTATAAATGGGGTTGCCCAGCAACATTGTCCGTCAAATGGCCCCAAGATGTGAGCCCTAGACTCCTCTGTCCTCGATTGTCTTAAAAAACTGTGGTCCTTCTCCCATCATGTTCAGATTCAGTCGATGCTTCCCTTCTTCTCCAGCACATTTTCGAAACTTTATGAAATGGGCCAACATGCAATTATATATGACAACTTTCAAGTTCGTGACGCTTACAACTGTTGGCTATTTATATCCATGGCTTTGGGAGCATTATATAGTGGAGTAAACTATGGAGCAAAAGCAATGTAATATGCTAGTGATCATCGAGTACCACACGCTTTATGTATTATGATTATTATCAGATTCAAAACCCTATGAGGAAGAGAGCTGTTGGAAAGTAAAAACTAAAAAAACGAGGAAGAAATTCAGAGTAGTGTGTACAGGTTATATACCCATTATATAATATTCTTTTTCCAATTAACTCTTTCTAGAGTATTGGACATATGGGTAATTGGGTACTCACAATCCACTAATGTATACAGTATACGTGGAATAGTTCCCATATGCTAATAGTCACTTAGTCAGTGCAGATACCAAACTCCCAAATTAACTTGAATCATGTCTCTTGGGAATATTTTTTACTTTTAATTTGTTGTACATGTCCAAGAACATAATTCGACAGAAAGTTCACTGTATATTAAATTACTAATAGATTGTTATATTAATAATAGAGTTTTCTACAATAATTTAAAGTTTTGTTTCATCGTATATTGACTAAAGATCATACCAAACTAGTCTACCATTATATAAAATTAGTTGTTAAAGGAAAAGCACATTATGTGCCTTCGTCAAAGAAACAGACGAAGAGGGAATCAAACAATTACAAATCATAGCTCAATCAGCATTTAGTATCATCATTGTAATTGATATTTTCGTTGTAATCATATCCCTATATAAAGGGGTTATGAATGAAATGAGTAGACAATTCCAATCTCCATTTACTTTTACACGTTATCAGCACGCTCAGAGCAAATAGCCAAGAAAAAAAATTCTAGCTTTCTAATTTTCTTTCAGTAAAAAAAAAACAAATCAAAACCCTAGAAAAAAAAACATTTTTTTTTTTCTTTTTCTACAGCCACAAACAACAACAATTCTAAAAAAAAAAAAAAAATTCCGTCCAAGACTGGCCGCATCCAGACCGGCCTCACCTCCAGATCCTTCGCCCAGCGCACCAGCTCACACAGCCCAGCAAGTACCCTGCATCCCAGCACCTTGCAGCAGCGCAACACCGGCAGACCACCTAGCTACTCCTCCGCACAGCCTAGCCCATCACTGCCCAGCCGAACCGGCCTCACCCCCGTCTACGCTGCAACAGCAGCACTCTGCCTCCAGTTTCCGGCATCGCTGCCTCTAGCCCAGCACCGCCGGAGCCCGCCTTCGGCAGCAGATCCCACATCGATCCCGCCTGCATCACCTCCCCGACTGACAGCAAGCCTTGAGTGCACGGCCTCTGTCCCACCCGCTCAATGCAGCAGACCTGCCGGAAACCTTCTTTTGTACCCAACCCATCTGCACACCAGAAAGAGAGCGAAGAAGACGAAAAAAAACAGAACAAAAAGAAAGAAAAAAAAGAGAGGAAAAAAAAAGAAAAAAAGAACCTGGCCCAAAGAACCGGCCCAGAGAAAAAAAGGAAATAGGCCTTGAGGCCTAAGAAAAAAAAAATACAGAAACAGGCCTTGTGGCCCAGACAAGAAAAAAAAAAAGACAGGCTTGCGGCCCAGAGAGAAAGCAATTAAAAAAAAAAAACAAAACAAAAAGGGTTTTGTGGCCCATTGTTGAAAAAAAAAAAAAGAGGAAGCAAACACAGTTTTTTTCTCAAGACTAAAAATATCGCTACGCACGCATGCATCAACACGCGCGTGTACTAGGATTGTTTTATTTTCTCGAAATCAAGTATGTTTTCTTTATTTTATTTTATGATTTTAACAAAGCATGCTTTATACTTTATTGTTTATGCTTTTATTATATTTTGTTATTAAGCATGTTTTGTTCGATAATATTAATCCTCTTACAGCATGTCTTGTTATTTATGTTTTAAATAATTATGTTTAAGTATGTTTCAATTATGCTATAGTTTATACTTTATTTTGAACATGCCATATATATTTTGTTATATATTATTTATACAATTCTGAGCATGTTTTGTGAATTTTATTTACGCTTATATAGTTATTCCTAAGCATGACTTTAATTATGCTATTGTTTATATTTTATTTTACGCATGCTATATTATTGCTATTATTATGTGTAGCATATAATTTGTTGTATATTTGTGAAATTTAAGCATGCCATGTAGTTTATTTTTTTATATGCTATATTTTAAATGTGCTATGATTATTTTTAATGCAACATATCAATACCGTTTGGCCATGATAATGAAA
>BDJD01000062.1:68518-93061 GCA_002564525.1 Rosa multiflora | reverse complement strand
TAACTAATGCTGGAATCAATGTAGAGAGAGTCTTATCTGAAGAAGTTGTTAAAAACTCAGAAGATAATTCATATAGTGATGATGCGTGGGGTGGTACAGCAACTCCAGATAGTTCTGATGATGGTGGAGAGGGTGGAAGCGGAACAAGTGGTGGAGGTGAAAGATATGAATATGGACAATTTTCTGTGGATGGAGGATTCCAATTTACCTGTGAAGGTAATTTTGATCATGCCACCCAAGGTGAAGACCACGGAGTGAGAATAGCTGGTACCCCATCTGATGTTTCTTCAATTGCCTTAAGTTTTGACTCTATCATTTTAGGCACAGAGCGCAGTGAGATCTCATGCAAATTTGTGTGAGGAGAGATTTGGTACTGTGTAGTCTGTGACTATGTTTGTAACTCTGTATGTAGTTTGTAACTCTGTAGTTGAATAATAGAAAGAAGATAAAGCCATAAAGGTTCAATTATTCAAATGAGGCCAAATGACATTGCAGAAGGAAGTCAAGGAACCATATATGGATGACATTGTAGATAAAGCCATATATGGGTCATATATCTTGGTCTGATTATTGCATTTTCGTAGACCAGCGAGCGGGTTTTCAACCGCCTAGAGTCTCTTTTTGGATGTAGATGAAGTTGACATTCATATGTAGTTCTAAATTTCTAATAAATTGACTTTTTTCAAAAACGATATTTTCGTACCTTGTATCCCCGATATATCTCCGATATTTCCGATATCTCCCTTTTTCAAAGTATCAATAGATATGAAGATACCGATATTTAAAACCTTGGTTTTGATAACCAAGCCTCTCACTAGATTCCAACCATAAAAAAAAAAAATTCACATTCACATTATCAATATACAACACATTTATAATTACACATAGATAAAAACACTAGTTTAGCAACATACTACAATAATAGTTAATTATTCGTCCATATTAAATATTACAATATTATTATAATGTATAATTTTACAGAGGTTACATTGTAAATAGGTTTATTATAGATTAGTTTAGTCTATGTAAAAGTTTCATTCAAAAATATCATTTTATAAATGCAATTAATGTGATTTCTTTATTTTAAATAAAATTTTCACCGAAATCGAAACTTTCTCCAAAATTTCCTTAAATTTGAAGTACCGAAATCTAAACCGAAACTGAAATTTGAATCCTTGATTTTGGGTGAGAAGTAATTCTCTAAAAGTCTAAATTCAAATATGTGTGAGGAGAGATTTGGTACTATGTAGTCTGTGACTATGTCTGTAACTCTGTAGTTGAATAATAGAAAGAAGATAAAGGCATAAAGGTTCAATTATTCTGTCACACCCCGAATTTTGAATAACAAATTCAAATCCGAAACATGAAAACTTAACCAAATACCCAAAATACATAGAAACTTTTTCAAATAAATCTGAGCAACAAACGTTAATAAAGACTCGATCACTTAAGTCGAATATCACATCAACAAGTGTATCTAAAACTCGAGGGAATTGATATACAAATGTACACGCTCGCTAGGAGCATACCAAAAACAGCAGTACACTAACAAAAATAGGTTATGAACCTAACATTACTGCTGAATTCCACGCCCTCGTACTCAGCCTTGGTGGTCCTCACCTGCAGGAACAACCGCTACACCATAGAATAGTGCACCGGGATTGAAAAAAACAAACCCGGTCAGCTTTTTAAGCCCGTATGAGTAAACTCAATTAAAGTGACTCACGTCACTTATGCTTATAATTTCTCAACTCATGAGATAAATTAAAGAAACCACATTTAACCCACAAAACACCACCAAACATACAATCACTCTAGGTAAACAATTAGTAATCCCTGCATAGAAAATTAGTTCAGGAGATCACCTAAAATTCAACAATTAGAAGGAAAAGGAAAATAAATGAAGAAGTCACACAACTCACACTAAAGTCAATGATCTCCCATCAACTCCTAACTCAAGTCAATAGTCGATGTTCACCCATCGACTTTGACTAAAGTAGATGATCACCTATCAACGCCAAGTACTATTTTAATACAATTACATCAATCACACACATGATGAATTGTATACCGCTACACTCATACAATTACATCAATCACACACATGATGATGAATTGCATACCGCTACACTCATACAATTACATCAATCACACACATGATGAATTGTATACCGCTACACTCATACAATTACATCAATCACACACATGATGAATTGTAAACCGCTACACTCATGCAATTACATCAATCACACACATGATGAATTGTATACCCGAAAAGAGTAAATGCTTGAAATAATAAAATCAATCAATTCACCACCATCACTTCACCAATGTCACACCATCCAATATATATATTCCACGTAAATATATATATATATATATATACGTAAACTGTCACGCCCCGAATTTCGAATAAAGATATTCAAATCCAAACGCGATAATTAAACCAACTCTTAAGATTACAAGAAACTTTTTCAAATAAATCTGAGTAACAACAACAAGTGTTTACAAAAAAACAACGAATGGAAATGCAAATGTAAACGCTCACTAGGAGCATACCAAAAATAGCAGTATGCTAACAAAAATGGGTTATGAACCTAGCGCTACCTATACTCCTCGCCTCGATCTCAGCCCTGGTGATCCTGACCTGCAGGAACAACCGCTACACCATGGAATAGTGCACCGGGAATGAACAAAACAAACCAGGTAAACTTTTCAGCCTGTATGAGTAAACTCAATTAAAGTGACTCAAGTCACGCATGCTTATAATTTCTCAATTCGTGAGATAATTAAAGCAACAACATTTACTTTCACAAAATACATGCTTTCACCATCTTAGTCTAATAAAATCAACAAGCAAGTATCACAACAAAAACATCAATTTCAAATAAATCTTTATCGTGCTCAAAATTTCAACCCAACTAAAACCCACATGCTCTGTCTCTCAATTCATTTTATCTTTTTCCCACAAACTCCAATTACACGAATAACTCCAATTATGTTAAACATGATACGTCCCCACTATCTAACAGATCACCATTCCTTTGCCTCAACGGCACAACCACGAAATCATACTCATTGTCTCACAATATCAACCAACTGCCAACCTTAGGGCATCACAACTCAGTTCACCTCACTCTAAATCCCACAACACCACTGTACTCAGTGGCGGACCCAGAATTTTATTTGTCTGGGGGCGTAAAAAAAAAAAAATTTAAACAATAAACTTGAAAACAATTTGTTGTTTATCGTAACAATTCGAAAGAGTACTTAGCAAAAAATTCTTAACAAAAAAAAAAAAAAACAATTGGAGCCTGGTTTAATCACGTGTTGGTCATATAGCTAATATTATTTTGGTTACTCTGAGACATGTCTCATTCTTTCATTAAATGTTTCAGTTTCTTTTTCATTTAATTGCACCCTGTCCCATAAAAAGCCTGTTAGGCTGCTACACGTTTGACACCAATTTCATCTATATGAATTATCAATTGTATATATGTTATTAAAATATTAGGCTAAGACGCTAAGCGGGGGCTTATATGTTAACATTTGTCTCCTAGCTTAATTAGATCATCAATGAAGTACATTGTGCACAAAATTTGAGTGGGCGCATATGCCCCCACTTGCCCCCCCCCCCTCGGTTTGCCACTGACTGTACTTACAACAAGCATTAAGTAAAATCAGTAATCCCTGTATAGAAACTTAGTTCAGAAGATCACATTAAAACAAACAAAAGAAATCATATAAATCCCTGCATAGAAACTTAGTTCAGGAGATTATATTTAAAATCAAACAATTAGAATAGCACGGAAAATAGATAAAGAAGTCAAACAACTCACACTAAAGTCGATGATCACCCATCAACACCAAGGTCGATGATCACCCATCAACTCCCAATAAATCATCTCACAATGACTCGTTTTCAAACCCGACAACCTTACCTCATAAGGGTAACATGCGTCACCAAAGTGACAAAATCATATTATTTTCAAATCACAATTTAATATGAAATTCAAGTCCCTCCTTGGACAATTAAAAGAAGAATACACCCCAAATTCTTTTTTAAAACACGTACTCATGAGTTGCAAGTAACCTACTTGTTACCCATCATGACATACAATGACGGACAGACTAGAGCTCTAACTGAGTCGTAACCATACCCCGGCCAAGGACATGATTTTGATAACCACCCTCGGTCACTACTGTGACCCTCGGTCACCACTGTGGCCCTCGGTACAAAGACCAAATCATTTAAAAGTCACACAAAACTCAAAATGTTACACCACAACACCAAATCACTTAAAAACAACATAAATCAACCTTCTCAATCAATGACATGATATATTGTACTTCTGTATAGAATATGTGCTCAAAATAATAATCCAATACAAACACCATTATTATTTCATCCAATGCCACACCCTCCACATATGTATATTCCACGTAAATATATATATACGTAGTCATTCACGCAGGAATGACCACTAATACCAACTATAGTTCATACGCATTAAACCCAAGAAATTCATTTTATACTTAAATTCATTTTCATTACCTGCGAGCCGTAGCCCTATGAACCGTAGTCGATCAAGTTCATATTATTTCGAACAAATCTTTATTTTGAAAACGATTTACAATTATCAATCAATTCCGACAATTAAACAACTCGGTTCGTAAATGAAGCACGTGAGATTTACTCACCTCAATCCAGCTGCGTCTTCAATACAGCCCAAAATCACAATCACAACCGTCCGCCCAACCAAAACCGTCAGTCACCTAATCACAATCGCAATTGATTCATAACACACTTAAACGACAATCCAACGGTCAGATTCTCACGGATTGCCCATGGGATCATCCTATCCAAATTATTCGAAGATCCAACAGTCAGATCTTCGCGGATTGCAAACCGAAGATAATGCGTAAAACCGAAACCCTAACATGCATTAACTTTCTACAAAATAACCTTATAATATATCAAAGCGACCGTATCGATGCGTAGATGAATAAACTGAAAACAGAACACAAAAAAGGAAGCTGGACGCGCCGCCACGCGCAGTCGGCAGTGGGCGGTCAACGCCCGGTCAACGAAGGCAGGTCAACGGCGGTCAACACCGGCCAACCACCTCCGATGGCAAAGTGACCAACAACAAGCTTGTTCAAAATGAAGAGATGAGCAACTTTCATACCTGAAGCTAAGTCTGGATCGGCCTAGATCGTCCTAGATCAAGTCTGGAAGTTGGATTAATCTCGGCCCTCTGATCAGATTCCAGATTCGACCAGAACCGTCGACTTCAAACCTTGATCTAGCGCTCTATACTCAAAATCGTGATGCAAGGAGGATATGAGGATGATCAGGAGGAAGAGGAGATCACGAAAATGGAAAGGATCGGCCCAACCGCTGTTGGAATCGGAAAGTTCCGACCAGGTCGGAAAACGCTGCTCCGATCCTTCGCTTATGGTGGTTTTCATCGCCGTCTGGCACTAGAGGGAAGACAAGGAGATAGCGGTGAAGAAGTCTGCCTTGGTGGCTTGGTCGTAGGACGCTGGAGCTGGGAGAAAAAGCCGGGTCAGGTCAAGCTATTTTCGGCTGGTCTGAGGAGAGAGAACGGAGAGAAACTGAGGGGAGGAAAATAAGAAAATGAGAAATTTTGGGATTTAATGAAAAATCCCCAAATTTCTCATATTTATAGAAATTTCCCAAATTTTCAATCGGTCCTAACTTTCTCATACAAACTCCGATTTCCGCGTTCCACATGTCCACAAACTCGTATCGACGCGCTCTACAACTTTCATGAAGGAAGTTTTTAGAGAAACCCAACGTATAAAAAGCCAACCTTTGCGCCCCCCCTAAAGTCATACTTTCCGAATAAAAATTCGTCCGAAACACTTCCGCTCCACTATCGAATCACAAACTCGTACTAACGAACACTTTATTAATTCCAGGAAACATTTAGGAATTAATAACAAATTTCCGGGATATTACATTCTACCATCCTTATAGAAATTTCGTCCCGAAATTTAAACGCACTACAAAAAAGAAATCAGATATAGCAAAACCACGGTTCTATACACAGACTACACAAGAGTCCAAAATCCTGTTACCACAACAGTATCCACATCATTTCACCAATCAAGCAACCCTAGCATTACAAGAATTGGAAATGAAACCTTCATTTCAAATCAAACCAACCCTAGAGCATGCATCACACCACATACCACACTCAACAGTAGGAAGTCACACACAAAAGTCTAACCATAAACATCATGCAAAACCCAACACAACATCACACACGGGAATAAATACTCTACCATCACACATCACTCTAGCAAGATAAGCGAAATTAGATAGAGTACTTTCTACTCCAGCACCTCGCTGACCGATAGCGAACACTCTCGCATGACCCGGAGGCAACTGTCTCTGCTGACTCCCCTGCCCATTACCCCGAGACTGGGTACACTGTCTAACGTAATGCCCTGTCTGGCCACATCTGTAGCATGTCAAGCTCCTAGGCTTCGGGCACACTCTGGCTGCGTGACCCACCTCCTGGCAGTTGTAACATCGCAGGGGTGCCACCTGTCTGATAGGCATAGCCCTAATAGGTTCAGCAACTACCCCAGTTGGAACCTGCTGATGAGTCCGCTGTCTCTTCCATGACCCATCTTTATAATCTCGAGAACTGCTGCTCCCCGCAATGGCCTTCCCCTTTCCCAGGGAATCTCTCTCAACTGCCTGAGCAGTCTGGCGAGGCGGTTTCTCCCGCTCTAGTAACATTGCCTTCGCAACTATCTGAGCCACAGTTGGCAACTCAAACGATGCCACAGTAATACGAAGATCATCATTCAGCCCTCGTTGAAAATGCATAGCCAACCTCTGTGTGTCCCATGGTCGTACAAAGCGATACAACCGAGAGAACTCTGCCTTATAGTCCCTGACAGTCATCATTCCCTGAGTTATATCAAGAAACTCCTTCTCTAACTGCTCTATTACAGCTCTGGGAAAGTACTTCTCTTTGAAACGTCTTTCAAATTCTGCCCAGGACATGGCAGTCACATCCTCAGTCCTCTCAACATACTCCCACCAAACTCTTGGCTCATCTTGCAACATGAAAGTGGTAATGTCCCTTTTCTCAACATCAGTACAGATGACCATTCTGAAATAGTTCTGCATATTCCTGATCCACAGATCAGCCTCCAAATGATCTGTACCCCCCTTAAAAGGGATAGCTCCCAACTTGGAAATCTCTTTGGCCAATCTTGCCAGGCGTGTAACATCCACAAATTCCGCTACTGGTGGGATAGGCTGCTCAACAAAAGGCGCCTCCATCTCTTCCTCAAATACTTTAACATGAGGAATCTCGCCCCTACCTCGGCCTCTACCTCTACCTCTGAGTCTACCTCGACCCCTACCTCTGCCTCCCACAATATCCATTACCTAAGGAGCATAGCATACCTGGTTAATACATGTATAACACTTAAAACACAGAATAAGTCAATACAAGCCCATAACCAAGGTACTAACACATTGAGGTTAATTCAACTTCTAATACGTCCTAACGTCCTAGACGACTCCTAACACTCCCACATACCCAATGTCATTGTCAATACCGAAGAGCACACGATGGGGATCTGCTGCAGACGGGCCATCACTCTGAAGGTATTAACATATCACCAAATATGTACCTTACGCTCTGATACCAAACTGTCACGCCCCGAATTTCGAATAAAGATATTCAAATCTGAAACGCTTCCGCTCCACCCTCGAATCAAGAACTCGTACTAACGAACACTTTATTAATTCCAGGAAACATTTAGGAATTAATAACAAATTTATGGGATATTACAGTTATTCACGCAGGAATGGCCACTAATACCAACTATAGTTTTATAAGTTATTCCTTTCGAAAATCATTTTATATCAAAACATTGTTTTAACTTACCCATGAACCGTTGTCGATCAAGTTCATATATTTTAAAACAAATAATTTGTTTCGAAAATGATTTAACAATTAAATAAGTAATTTCGAGTAATAAATAAATCCGTTCGTAAATGAACCAAGTGAGATTTACTCACCTCTAATCGAGCTGCGTCTTCTATACAGCTCAAAATCATAATCACAATAATACACACGCTCGTCAACTCAAATCGTCAAGTACCTAATCAAGTACGGTCTTTGCTTAGCAAACGAAACACGAAATAAACTTAAACGACGATCCAACGGTCGGCTTCTAAAATAAAGATGATCCAACGGACGGATCCTCACGGATCACCTTTATAAACATCTCCAAAAAATTATACGAAAATCCGACGGTCAGATTCTCACGAATCGCCTTCTGAATCACTATTTCACAATTTTACGAAGATCCAACAGTCGGATCATCGCCTGTGACCACACAAAGTCATCGGGACAGTCATATGATCCACATACCAAAATTTGAAGTAAAACCGATGGTCAGATCTTCGCAGATTGTCAACCGAAGATAAAACTTAAAAAAACGTAAATAGTAGCGTCAAAACGTAAATCAACTATTTATCAACATTTTCTAAAATGACATTTTAGTATATCAAAACGCTCGTATGGATGCATAGATCATCGCCTATATAATAGAATTCAAAAATAAGGCTGGACGCGCCGCCACGAGCCGTCGGCAGTGGGTGGTCAACGCCCGGTCAACGGTGGTCAACGGCGGCAAAACCACCTCCGATGCAAAAGTGACCAACTACAAACGTGTTCAAAATAAAAATATGAACAACTTTAATACCTGGCTTTTTTTTAGACAAGGTCAAGATCGTCCTAGATCGATCTTTGAAGTTGGATTAATCTCGTGCCTCTGATCTGATCAGATTCGTTTAGAACCGTCGACTTCAAACCTTGATCTACCGCTCTATACTCAAAATCGTGAGGCAAGGAGGATATGAGGATGATCAGGAGGAAGAGGAGATCACGAAAATGGAAAGGATCGGCCCAACCGCTGCCGGAATCGGAACGTTCCGACCGGGTCGGAAAACGCTGCTCCGATCCACCGCTTATGGTGGTTTTCGTCGCCATCGAGCACCAGAGGGAAGACGAGGAGGTAGCGGCGAAGAAGTCTGCCTTGGTAGCTTGGTCGGAGGACGCTGGAGCTGGGAGAAAAAGTCGGGTCGGGTCAAGCTATTTTCAGTGGGTCTGAGGAGAGAGAACGGAGAGAAACTGAGGGGAGGAAAATAAGAAAATGGGAAATTTTGGGATTTAATGAAAAATCCCGAAATTTCTCATATTTATAGAAATTTCTCAAATTTTCAATCGGTCATAACTTTCTCATACGAACTCTGATTTCCGCGTTCCACATGTCCACGAACTTGTATCGACGTGCTCTACAACTTTCATGAAGGAAGTTTTCAGAGAAACCTAACGTATAAAAAGTCAACTATTGCGCCTTCCCTAAAGTCATACTTTCCGAATAATTATTCGCCCAAGACACTTCCGCTCCATCCACGAGCCCCGAAATCATCTGATAATCACTAAATTAAGTTCCGGAAATTAAATACAAATTTCCGGGGCATCACATATTCAAATGAGGCCAAATGACATTGCAGAAGGAAGTCAAGGAACCATATATGGATGACATTGCAGATAAAGCCATATATGGATCAAGGAACCATACATGCGAGCGGCTCTTCAACCGCTTAGAGTCTCTTTTTGGATGTAGATGAAGTTGACATTCATATGTATTTATATGTAGTTCTAAATTTCTAATAAATTGATTTTTTTCAATAACGACATTTTGTTACCCTGTATCCCCGATATTTTTGATGTCTCCCTTTTTCAAAGTACCAATACATATGAAGATACCGATATTTAAAACCTTGGCTAAAACGATTAATTACACAAAAACAATGAAGTTGTTGGACGCTCCCTGCCGATTCAGAAAATTTGTTGTTCCTTTGCAGAATATAGGAATTCATGCAGTTGGCGTTTTATCAATTAAAACCTAACTTGGCCTTGAAATTCAGTTTAAAATAAGAGGTATGATAGACTCAAACAAAGAAGTATCATGACAACTTTGTCTTTATCTAGGTTTAGCTCTCTTTTGCAGAACATATGTTGTTCCCTGCACTACCAAGTTATTTTCAATATTCATAGCTAGAAGCAACTGAATTTTAGTTTTATGTAACTATATATCACTATATGGTCAGATAAAATAAAGCAAAAAACAGTTAGAATATGAAGTGTGTTAGATAATCAAGTCACCATTACCTTATTTCTTCTTGAGATATGACAGTTGCCAGATTGGAACAGATATGTGCTATGCAACCAACATTTTACTTCATGTCCAAGAAGTCTGAACTTTCCTCCACTCTGGCAGAACGTCATTTCTTTGTAATTTATTGTACCGCCTTTGCAACTGCAAATCAATCTCCATTAGTTCATTCTTTAAATTCATCCATTACGAACTCTGTTTAACACCAACACTCAAACAATATAAACCATAAACCAATGGAAGATGCACAATAAAAGCAAAGGCATAAGAACAAAACTTGAAGAGTAAGATATTATAAAGCTAGCTGAAGACATATGATTATCTAATCTAATCCCTTGGAGAAATCTGCCTAACAATGTTTAAATATAAAGGTTTCGACTTATGGGTTTTGCAGGTCGGGATACCTGAGAGTTGTTTATAGTCTATAAATATACTCATTTATTTCAGTTGTTGAGGCAAGGAAATTGAAACATTTAATCGGAAACCAAACTTGGATGAATTACCAAGTGTTGTGAAACCAAAATCATATTTCTTTCAGTTCCGAAGCAGCTAAATAGAGCATAAAGGAGAATCAAAAATCGGTACTTACATGAGAGTGGGAGTTTTTAGTTTGGAGAGACTGAAGCAATGAAAATGGAGAGGCCTCAGTGGCTGCTTTGGCTATAATCTCTTATATATAAAGCGAGACTTCCATTGCCTGCAAAAACTCAGCTCTTCGATTGCCTGCAAAAATAAAAATATGAAAACCCTTTCAATAACCTATCGAAATCAATAAAATCTCAATTTCAATCAAAATCAAAATCGAAACCAAACCCCTACTTTTAGATATGTCAATAATCCTAAACCAAAGAATTCAATTATTCTATATCTAATTCAAAAAAGTACGTAGGCTACCACAGGGAACAAAGTCGTATGTATAGGGTATAACAAAAGTAACAGATGCAATTCGAACCTAGAAATCGAAGCAAGAAAGATGGCAGCAACTTACCAAGCTTGAAGTTTCCGAAATCGAGTCGAAAACTGAAATCGAAGCTGCTTCACCTAGTAGAGTTCGAGCCAAACCCAGACTTAAAGACTGAAAATTGAATACCCAGAAGCAAAAATTAAGAGGAACCCATAAATCGATTGAAGAGTGAAGACCCAGATGCAGAAATTAAGAGAATTACAGAAACCCAGACTCACCGCGCACTGTCAGCCCGCCTAGGAACTGCCCAGCCCGCCTAGTCGGCCGATTTTCACCCTCACGCCTAGCTCGATCGACTTGCCCATTTTCGCCACTGACAGTTGGATTTGGGGTTTTCGTGTTTTGAGTGTATTCTTCATCGATCTAGAAGGACCAGAGAGAACCTTTGTTTTTTCTTTTTCTAAGTAGAGTCAGTCGAGTGATAAACGCTCTGCGAGTGTCCACAAATAAAAACAAGGAAGCGAGTTAGATCGTTGCAATTGTGGTTTGGAGAGCGCTAAAAAATCCCGCCCAGCAATAATTGCAAGGATTCTAAATCTATATACAAGGAATTTACCATTTTTTAGATTTGAGAAGACCAAGTATAAGGAATTGTTGCATTCCTTGCAAACTCAAAGAGCTAGATGCAAGGATTCAGAAAATTCTGTGTATAAGTCAACCAATTGCAAGGAATTTTGACTCCTTGCATATAAACCCGTTGCATATACCCAAATTTCTTGTAGTGTAATTAGTTTACTATGGAATATTTAATTACATTCATTTTAGATGATACTAGCCCCTTAACATGTGCTCCACACATGTCAATTGGCTTTTATTTGTTTTTTTTTAATTAAAAAAGTTACTGCAATTTCTCTCCTAATTTTGGGGAAGCTTCTCCTTTTTTCATGGGTGGTATTGCAATTTTTCAAATATAATATAATTTATTGACTATCTTATCCTCATATAGAAATAATTTGTTTATTAATATTTATAGTATGTGAGAGCATATATGGTACTTCAAAAATTTAACCATTCCCTCAAGAATTGGCTTAATTATATAAGATTTTTTCAAATATAATATAATTATCTTATCCTCATATAGATATAATTTGTTTATTAATATTTATAGTATGTGAGGGCATATCTGGTACTTCAAAAATTTAACCATTCCCTCAAGAATTGGCTTAATTATATAAGATCAATATTTAATCCCAATAACTTGAATGTGACATGAACATTTCATCTTTTTATATACTCGTTGTAGTTGATATGTCTTATTTAGCATCAGCTATATATCCTTATATATCCTCAGTAGTCTTCTCTTCTACTTTTAAACAATATACTATGTGGTGTTCCTGAATAAAAATGAATGCCTAGATTACACTACTTAAGCTAATCTCGATTGAAGACTTAATAATTGACCGCAACTCAATCAATAGTTAACAACGGAGTCTAGTAATTAACTTACCAGAACTAGAAACAGAGTCAGAATTTGAAAATAGTTGTCACGTCCCGGATTAGGTGCTAGTAGCTATTTTAAGCATCTAACCCCGAATTTGAGGTGGATGTGAGTGTGACAAAGCAGAATTTAAATGAGCTATTCCTCTTAGGCTGGTCAAATCCATTTCCGGCTCGACAAACTCTTAATACTTCTCTGCCAAAGATATTAAAAATGAGTGGGTGAGCAAAACCACGCGCTTAGTAAGTAAAATATGTAATATGCTAGTGAAGCCATGCAGTTTTATGCGTACCATAAAAATAATCTATAAGAGTGTGTTTGGATAAAGTAGTTTCAATTTCCACATATATTCTCAAATCATGGGAATTACGATTTCATGATTTTAAATTCCATTAATTGAGAATTCTATAGTTTGGATTTTATAATGTTGAATTTTTAAAATGACAAGAATTACGAATTCTAGTGTTTGGACTCATTTTTGTTAATGGAATTCAAATCAAATTCAAACAAATTATTGGAATAATAAAATAAAAGTTAGGATCAGATTCTAAACAAAGATCCGATCCAACCATAATTCTATCCCTCTTGGCCTTGCCTTTGATCTATAACGTACACTAAATATATATTTCTGTCCAAGTTTCTGTAGTTGAGGTTTTGTTCCTTAGTCCTTATTGAGACATCTATATTTGGTGTGAAAATCAGGGTGCAGATTTGACAGAAAATAATACAGTCTGTGTCTGATTGTTTCAGACATAGAGCACTACATAAGGAATCTTCTCTGATGGAGAAATCAAGTACAACATGGATGTAAGAGTCCTTAACTTCAGCATGGGCAAGCCTCATGTTATGTTCAATAACAACGAATTTCAACCTCAGGATGTTTGATGATAAGATTCAGCTAGAGTTGTCAAACACAAAGGCTGGAGAAAGAAGATGAACACAGTAGGTTTGAAGAAAGAGTAGTGTCTTCCCTTCCATCTATTCTTACTCAATGAAGGTTAATATATGATTATGTAGAATATACATCTGAATTTATTTCTCTAGAAGTAAACTACTCAGAAATGAAGAGAGGTGACAGACTGACAGATTATCAAGAAATTTTATTCAATTGATGAGATTAATGGCTGATTGAGGAAATGAGGAGACAGACAGATCAGCTCTTCTTCTACACCCTACTATTCTTCCATTTCCTACAACAAAACCACATTTTCTAGTAAGATATATCATACATATTTTATGGAACAATCCATTGCATATATTACACATACTCCAGAACAGAACCATTGTTGTATGTATTCAAAGATCAAGAGCTACATCATGCATAAAAGGTGCCAAACCACAACCAAATGTAAATAAGAAGAAACAATGAGAGGAAGAGCAACTTACAGAAAAACCACCAAACAGATATGAAACAGAAATCCATGTTCCAACAGAATTTGATTATGAAGCATCAAATATAGATCCAGCATCACAGCCACAAAAATCATTCTTAATCAATCACAAAAATCATCTATTCAACTTTTAATATATATAGAAGGAGATATATCTAATTTTTAGAAGAAGAGTGAATTTTCAGAAGATAGACGATGAAGTTGTATGTGCAGCCAATTTTCCAATAAGGAGGCCACGACTATATCCAACAACAACCCTCCACTTCGTCTTCGTCTTCCTCTATTATCCAATCAGTTCTTCTTCCTGTGGTACTTATCAAAGCTCCTATCTTACGGTTCTGAGTTGGAAGACTTTGATATAATTATAGCTTTATATAAACTCATATCAGATGAAACTTTACCGCTAGACACGAAGGCTTTGGCGCGATGGAAAAGCAAATCTCCCCGCTTGGATGGAATTGAAGAATAACGTCTATTTTTGAAGGAATTGAAGTCGGGAATCTCCATCTCCAATTCCATCGATTTTTCTCGTGCAGCAATTGCAAATTTCGTGGAGTGTCTATCCAAACAGAGGACTTTGGGTCGTGGAATCGTGAAATACCGACTTTTCTTTAAATTCCCCCGTTTTTTCCCTCATCCAAACACACTCTAATATCCCAAATAGCATCATATCTCATCATTCATTCATATTGGTTATTCTTCAATTTTGTGATCCCCACAGACACCTATATTGGCAATTTTCACAATATACCTCCGTGTGACACATTTTCATGTCGGCATAACCAATCAAGAGGTTCACATACTCCATGAATAATCTCAACCACCAAAATCAGTTTAATATATATAAAATAAATCCCATCTGATCAAGAACAAACATGCTTCACTTCAAAAAGAGAGAAGAAGGTTAGAAATGAATATGAGATTTATAATATACCGGCCTTCGTGTGATACATCCTTAAGTTGGCATAACCATTCAAGAAGTTCATGGGTAATCTCAACAACTAAAATTTTGCTTAACATTATATACAATAAATCTCATCTCAAGAATAAACATGGTTAACTTTAAAAAGAGAGAAGAATGTTAGAAATAAATGTGAGATTTGTAATACATTACATAACTCATTCACCTCAACAATACGAATCGCCTCCTAGAATACCAATAAAAAACCGAGCCTCCTAATATGAGTCTTCTAGAATTAACTATCCAATCTTACCCAAACCTCAAAAAATGGTAATTGGGTATCAAGAAGAATCTGTAGCTTTTTGGTAATTGGGTAATTGAGTTACAAATAAAAAATTATGATTTACGGAAAGTTACAAAAATAAAATATAGAGAAAAGTGAGAGGGAGAGAAACTCTTTCGTAAACAATGTGTACGGAGAAATTGGGTGCTGTACGGAAGAAATGGCGTGGCTATTATATAGAGGAGAAGATTGACTATATGTGCTCAGATTTTGTGATAGTGTCAATGTGCCATGTTGCATGCGGAGAGAATGAAAAATGATTCTTAATTTTAAGTGCCATATATGGTGAAGCTTAATTAATTTGATTAGAATACATGTTCACCTATACTTGAGGATTAAGAAAATTTCTGTGCTAAGGGTTTCTCATGTTGATTAAGTATGTGTAGATACGTTTAGTTTAATTCAGCAATCTAATCCAATTATTTGATGAGCGAGCAAAGGTAATCTAGCGGCACCTTCTCGTTTTTCATTCTTCTTTATTATTCTAGATTAAATAACTAAATGGTCATATTTGGTAGCAATACTCACAACTAATAGTTTATATGTTGGGAGATTCTATTCGTATCTCCAATATTGATATTTAGAATTTTTTTTTTTCTCCAAGCTATAGTTGGCTTTAGCAACTCATGTCAAATTACCAATAAAGACATAAAAAGGAGAAAAAGAAAGAGTTATTTTAATTTTTTATTTTTAAACCTCAACCCACCCCTTCCATGATGCTAGTGAGATTTGAATATGTGACTTCCATGATGTCGATTATTCTCACAGCTAACCGGCAAAAGAAAAAGGTCTCTTCTTACTTCTACAAATGTGACAATTCGCAAAATTCTAAGTTGTGCATCGCCTATGATGTTGTTCCTTGCGCTTTTTTTCAACTCGAAACAATTAGTAAATATGTGTCTCTCTCCAAGCTAAGGAGCATTATGTTGGACCAGCTTTGGAACACCATGATCACTTTCAGTATGGGCACTTAATGTTTCTTTTGCCTGTATGTAAATGATAATTAAGTCATGAAAAGTTTGTATTCAAAAACTTCATTTAATTAAAGATTTTGAGAATTGGAAGTAATATCTAAACATCTCAAATAGCAGTATACCAACCTACTTCTATATTCAATTGATTTAATGAAAAACTATGATGAGAGAGAGGGGGAGGGGGAGAGGAAGGGGGAGAAAGAGATAGGACTACCAACTAGAGTTTTTTTTTTTCCCTTCTTCTTCTTCCATGCAGCTTAATCATATCAAGGGTAAAATAGAATTGTGAAATGTTCAAAAATTAAAGGAGGTTCAACTACCGATTTTGGAGGTATGACGATGGGAGTTGTGGGAAAATTAGGGAGGTCTAAATAGCAAATTGGTTTGGGAGGTCCAAATACCAATTTTGGAGATATGAATAGAAGCTCTCTTATTTGTTTGATACTCATCTCTTTTTATTTAATTGCGTTTTTATTTATTTTTAATATATCCGTACAATCTAATTCGAACGGTTTCAATATCATTTTATATATATATATATAAATATATATATATATATGCAACAATGTCTGAAGACTTAGGTGATGTTCATGTATCATATTGAAAACATTGTAAGTTCGAGTATCATCCTAAAAGTCACCTAAGTCTCCAGATATTCAGATAATGTTGGTGAGAAAAAAAAATCCTTTAAAATACAATGTCAACATACTTAATGAAGATAAGGCTAGCGATGGATGAAAGTTTACTAAATCTCTAGGAATTATTAATGCGTCTAATCAAAATTCATTAAGTGATACTATATTGATCCAAGTACACGATGAAGTACATTCATTAAACAATAATCAAATCTTACATCCAAGTCAACACTATTTAACTAGCATAACATAGCATTTATATAATCCATTTCACTTGAGACCTTGAGTGCATACACAATTGTACGTTGTGTATGTGAAGGCATCAGCTAGGCACACTGCACACACAATCTTATTGATTCATCAAAACTCTGCCTCTCCATCACAATCTATTTGGACGAGCACTTGAACTTGGTTTAATGAAGAATGACACATCAGACATAATAATTTTATATAATTCAGATCAGCAATTCAACAAAAGCCTGGACAACATTTTAGGGGTTTGATACCAAAACCTAGTTTGAGCCGTCAACTCTTTCTCTCAAAACCTAGGGTTACGGTTTCGGTTCTTTGCTCCTCCTTGTCAACAAGATGTCTTCTATTGATGCAATGGCTGCCAGATTAGTCTCCTCTCTTGCTATTGCTGAAGGCAAGAGACAGATCGATATGTGCCCAACGCAGGTTTTGCGACAGCCGACAGGTAAACATATTCTTAGTGGGAAAACTTCTCACCGTTCGGGATTTCAAGGTCAAGTCTTTTATGGGGATGTTTCGCAACACTTGGAGGGTTAATGGGCTATTGCAGGTGGAGGAAGCAGAAGGGCAGAGGGTGCTTTTCACGCTGTCGGACCCGTCTGATCAAGTTCGAATCTAGTGTGATGCCCCCGGGGGAGGTGGTATAATCACGCGCCAGTGGCTCTAGCATAGTATGACGACATCATGCCGGTGGAGAAAGTACCCCTGACCAAGACATCGTATTGGATAACTCGTCAGGGAATCCCACCGGAGTTCCGGTTTGAACGTGTCATGACCATGATCGGATATACACTGGGGGATTTCTAGGAAATTGATAAGAATGCTAAGAAGTCTGGGAAACTCTAGATTAGGGTTGAGATCCTGCTGACCAAACTATTGCCTTTCAAGCGATGGTACTTGGTGGAGGATGAGATCGAGTTCTGATTCCAATTTCTGTATGACAAGCTTTTCGGGAGATACTCAATCTGTGGGCTTGTGACGCAGATTGCCGTGCTTAGTGCCGGCGCTGGATGAAGATGATGATGAAGCAGAACGAACCGTTCTGGGGTCCGAGCCTATGGTGCCGGAGGCGACTTTTGGGGACTCGCCGGTGTAAGAAAATATGGCGGGGTCAACATCTGGTATTGCTAGTAGCAGCAGACTTAATACTAGTGTGAGGGTTAGGGTTTCTACTCCGTGCCCACCTTTGGTGTTTCGGACTCTAGATCTTGATCCGAGTGGTAAGCCTTTCTTGAATGCTATGTTCATAAAGCAAAAGCGACAGATTGTGGTGTGTATTCCAGAAGACAGTAGGAACTTCGGAGGGCATAACTGGCAAGTGTTGAGGGCAAGATGATAGTTTGATTATCTCCCCAAAGAAGTTGAAATTGAGTTTGGCTATGGGAAAGAGAAACCTAATTCTTGATTCTGAAATCTTGGCCAGGATCCGTCACAAGAGGAGACCAAGTTTGGGAGTATGAAGCAGAAACATGGACAACCTATTGGCAGTAGGAATAAGTCGTATTATGGTGACAAGTAGAAGATCTCGAAGCATGGTGAGGTTAAGGAGAAGAATAAGTCTCTAAGGAAGAAGCAGTCTGTGGGGAAACACTCTAACTCGAAAGGGAAGGAGTTAGCTCTTTTTTAATTTCTGTACTTGGGGTAAAGCTTATGTGAGAATAAAATGGACCTCCATGAGTCTTCTATTATGTTTCTAGTTTCTTGCTTGTACCACAATTGCGTGATTGGCAAGGAAGGGATAGTTGAATGATTTCCTTTCCATAGAGGGTGAGGTTTATGCATTCTTAGATAGGCTTGCTTAAATGCAAGCGTCCCAGTGATTATAATGATCTTCTCTAGCTTAGTTAGTTTAGTTCGGTTTTTCTTTTGTAAGTTATGGTAAACTCTACCATATTGACTGTTAATCTAATGAAATCGACTTTTATTAAAAAAAAAAAAAACATTTTTGGGGTTCGGGTTGAGTTCTTAATTTTTTCTTAATTAGGTTGAGCTAGCTTTGTAATTTCTTGGGTATAGACAACTAATTTGTTCTCAAACTTCACTAAAGCTTCAATATGAATCTTCATGAAATGTCAATGAATGGGTTTCCATGTGATTAATTCTAACCCATGGACAATGGCGGAACCAGGATCCAAAACCTGTCTAGGCTAATTAGCAATCAGTTAAATTAGACTAATTTCTCTATAATTTATATATATATACATATATTTGGTACAATGACAATAGCTCACAGCTTTCTGTATAATGACGATAGCCCATAAGAAACCAAGCAGTATCAGCAGAAGTATTAAGAGTAAGTAATTCATTACACAATTCGAGAAGCTATTTTTCCTTTTGAGGATACATGTATATAATTGTAAGGTACTAGCGATAAGCATTTTTAGGATTAGAGAAGCAGAAAAATGAATATAACCAGAATGTTCAAGAACAAGTGAAATACTATAATTTATTTCATTCCAAAGTAATATCAAGCCACCACATTGCCCATCCGCTGGAATACAACAAGCATTACCAAAAGGAGCTTAGAAACTAGCTTATCTGAAGCATCCGTATCGAGTCTAGTATCCATTAAACATAAAACATCAAGAGCAACTAAAGAAGAGAGAAAAGTTACTTGAGGGAGAAAACCTGGCCGTGAACAACCACTGCAATTCCAACTTAGGATTGTCATTCTAAAGTACTATTGAAAGAAGAAGGTTCTGCATTGGATTCTTTAACAGAGTCTCTGCCTCGTTTACAAGGACTTATGAAGAAAGATCCAAAATAAGGAGTCACATAATCTTGACTAGAGGTATGTAAATTTATGCTAGAGTTGAATCCGGTAAAACAAGTACACCATAAGCCTAAGCTTGTAATATGCAGATTAACAAAATCAAGAACAAACACTCAAACACAGAGCCAATAAAATTAATTGAGCAAAAGTAAAAGACAAACCTGCCCTTCACGAACTCAAAGCTACAATTAAACATTAATTGATAATTATCCAAGCTGAAAGAGAGAGCACAGTGACCAATTGTATAGGTAAGAACTTGAACCCAACTCACCGTCATAAGTAAAACCCAATTGAAGGCAAGGGGCCATCTGCAATCCTCAAAGCCAAAGAGGTGCGGAGCCATCAAGGAGTAGAAATAACCTCAACCCAAATGGATATCGAAGAGATTCCTTGGACCATTGCTGCGTCTAATTCTAAAAACCCCAATTTTCTGTTGTTGCCATGCCATATTGTCTTGGTCTCCTCCGCAAAAAAACTGATGATCGAGAGATTTATGATTTGGTTCTTCAAATTGATAATCTCTGAGATAGAATTGATTGAAACCCCTCCAAGGATCTTTCCATTTGTTCACCAAAGCTACCCAGAATCTCTAAGTTTGTGGTTCAAATCGAGTAGCTCCAGTCTCCGGATAGTTTTTTTTTTTCCTTTGGGTATGGGCTGAGAGAAAATATACATATACTTTAGGATTTTTGGGTCAGATTCTTGTCTAGGCTGCAGCCCAGACAGCCTACCATGTAGTTCCGCCCCTGCCCATGGAACAAGTATATAGGTGATTTATACAAGCAAACCCTAGAAATAATTTCAGAATACCTTAAGACTTTAAGAGTCACGTACGTGCATTCGATGCTTGAGCAAAACACAAGCATACATGGGCATGACACATTTCTCCCCAGTCCCCAGATACGACAAAATGCATGCCTTTGCCCAAATATGGTATTTGGGCATTCTGGAGGCCTTATTGATGTTAAACACATAAATTATATCAACTACACACACACTGCATTTATATATGTTAAGAGTATAGGTCAAAATCAATAGAGATGGTCAAAGGTCAAAGTGATAATATCAAGTTAGCATAAATAGGAATCCTATCCCTTACTGTAGGTAGTAAGTTATCTTTGTAAAGATTACCTAGAGAAAAACCATCAGTTTCCTCTGTTCTCTCTCATTGTTCTTCATCTTCTCCATCTTCAATTTAGGCTTTATTCTTAGTTTATTTCCATCAGATTTTTACAGATTTTCTATATTCACCATGAATTTTAACAATATATATACACACACTGCATTTTTTGGTGAATTTCGTTGACCTGCAAATTTAACTGAAAGTGCCTTCAGAACTGAGAAACAAAAAGTCAGACTAATCTGAATCTACCAATCATAATCTGTAATTAAAAACAACCCAGTTGAATATATTAGCCGTAGGATATATCAAGCCAATTATAAGAGTGATTTTATTTTGACAGACATCTAGCTTAGTATATGTCAATTAATTAATAGTCTAACAATATAACTAGTGAAATTAACTGACCAACAAGATTTACATATCTATATATATGTAGTTTAGTTGTGTATTTGGTAAGAGTTGCATATTAATTTATGCAAATAAGTTCTACAACTCGGTGATAGAGCACGTTAGATCTCTTTCAAAAAAAAAAAAAAATTAGGTAATGCATAATATTTATGAATTGAAACTTGTGTTGGCAGGTATTAGAACTGGGAAATATTATTCACTCTGTTGTTATAGGGCTTTGAGGTGCTTCAAACAACACTTGCACCATTAAAGGTCTTCTAGCTGCCCTTTGCTTCCATCAAAGGCATGGGCCATGGTGGTTGCATTCTCCAGGTACATGTCCAGCCTATTAGTTCCTGAAGATATTAATTTTCGCTCACCTCCAGTTACTCAGAGCATCATTTGCTGGTTAATGTTTCAGGTTGAGTATAAGTTCATGAAGAAGACAATAATGGTGTTCTTCTCAGCAACAACCCCATTTGGAATTACACTGGGAATGGCCATTTAAGGGCATTAATTCAGCTGGCCTCCTCATCTACATGGCTTTGGTTGATCTTCTCTCTGCTGACTTCATGGATCCAAATTTGTTACGCAGCATCAAGTTCCAAATCAAGTCTTACATGGCGGTTCTTTTGGGTGCCGGTTGCATGTCTTTGTTGGCAAAGTGGGCTTAAGTCACTAAGATCATCATCATCATCATCATCGACCATAATCCATATGTACTGTTTTCGTATGAACTAGATCGATCATGTTTCCTCAAGCTTACGGAAGTTCATGATCCTTATGTTTCCACGATATCGATGTTAGCTCAAATGGATTTAAATACATAGTGGGTTGGATCAAATAGTAGTCAAGCTCATCTTTTTCTTTGTTACAGTGGAAGACAACTGATCGATCGAACCGAACCCATTTTCTCAAAACTTGAACAGTCAAGCTTATCTTTATCATCAATAAATAAAAAATTAAGAAGAATTAATTGGAAAGAGCGGTTCACTTACAAGTATCCCTTATTCCCCTAAATAATTAAAATCAATCCATTTACTAATTTGTTATCATTGAAGCCACCCTCAAGTATATATAAGAGCTAAGTTATAGTACGTGTAGTGGGGGTTTAGAGTAAATGATATTGTATCCAAGGCATTGGTAAATCCCACTCTAGCTAGGAAATACCTAGAGGAAAACTAGAAAGAATATGCAAATATATAATTACAAACAAAGGCTCACAAGTGAACCAAAGTTCATGGTGAGTATGTGCAAGATGGTGTGTAGAGATTTGATTTTGATTTTGAGAATGGTTTAAATTCAAATTGAAACAATGAAAGCAAGTAATGTAAATTAAGCTAAGCTAACAAGTTGTTATCAAATGGATGAGAGTTATAACTACCCAGAGACAAATTCATTACTGGATATGTCTCAATCTTTTGCCTCTAAATGCATAAAGCTTAGAGTTTAGGTAACAAAGCAAGCAAACCAATCCTATTTCTAGGTTGTTTTAGCTCACCACCCTCACATGCATGTGTGCTTTCATGCTCCCTTTTGCCTAAAGGTAATCAATCTCTAAGCAAAACTTCATGTCATGGCAAACACATAACTCAAATAGATTAGGTCTAAGTAATGCATTCAACTATTGAATTAGCATGTGAGAATGACAATATGAATTTGCATTAATTTATAAACAAAAGTATCAATATAAGCAGCTTTGGCTAGGGCTTTCAACCCTAGCCCCAACTTGTGACGTCCTGAACCCGAATTTACCAGTTTACAAGTCTTTCGATGGGTAAACGACATTTACATTTACTTTTTGGCTCCGTTTCGACATTTTAGGGGCCCTAAAAGTTGACTTTTTGTTTGGGTCAAAATTGGAGAAAATTTCCTTCATGAAAGTTGTAGAGGACGTTAAACCGAGCGCGTGCATATGTGGTACGTAAAAATCGGAGTTCGTATGCGAAAGTTATAAGAGAAATGGTAAAGTTACTGTTCATGGTAACTTTCAATAAATAGGACGAGTTACTGTGATAACTCGTCATTTTCTCTCTCCCCGATTTTCGCCCCCTTTTCCCCCGCGTCGCCCTCTCTCCTTCTTTTTCCGATTTCTTCACCGTCCAGCGTCCGATTGACTTGATTCCAGTTGTCCTTGGACCGTCTCTTCCTCCTCTACACGATGGTACCAGTGGGTATCGGCGATTTGGCCGGATAACCCCGAATTTATGCAAGCATGGTTACTGTAGCAGTTTGCTTCCCCGGCCAAATTCCCTAGTTTCCGGCTATCTTCGGTGGTGATATTGGCTCTATTAGGAGCGCCTCGAGTCACTGATCATCTTCCCTCAAGACTTCTAGTTGGAATTTCCACGTTTGGAAGGTGAATCTGAAGGATTTCCAAATTGGTGGGTTTGGAGATTTCCGGGTTTGTGTTCATCGGCAAAATTGGAGCATTTCAAGGTATTTTCTCACTTGGTCACAGTTATGAAAAGTGCTTAGAATGTTGAGATGATTCTGTGGTTGAAATTTGGTGGCCGGAGGAGGAGTTGGCCGCCGCATGAACAGTGTCACCGGAATAGTGCGATGGTGAATAGTGCGTGTATGAACAGTGATTTATATTCTGTTTTTTTTTTTAGCTAGTTAAATCCTATAATTTTGGGAGAGGTTGAATATGTGAATTTGGTTGGAATTGGAGAAGTTTTTAATTGATTATGAATTTCTGGGAATTTAGGATTTTGATTATCGATTTACGAGAATCCGACCGTCGGATATCTCTTGGTTCTGACTTGGAACCTTTAAGATAAAGAATTGGTATTAGATGTAAAATTTGGGTTGAATCAGAGAAAAAGTGGAGAGATGATTTATGAGGATTTGATTTTGAGAATCGTATTTAATTGTTGAATAGTTATTCACGGAAAATAATTGTGTACAGGGCGACGTACCGAGCTATTGCTCGACAAAGGAATTCGTATGCATGGTCGCCTAAAATTTATGAGGATTTGATTTTTAGAATCGTATTTGATTGTTGAATAGTTATTCACGGAAAATAATTGTGTACAGGGCGACGTACCGAGCTATTGCTCGACGAAGGAATTCGTATGCATGGTCGCCTAAACAGTACTGTGAGTGGACATTTATTTT
>BDJD01000062.1:46104-59822 GCA_002564525.1 Rosa multiflora | reverse complement strand
CAAGAATTAAAGCAATTGAATATGAATGATGCAAAACTCATTGTCCAACTACCCTCTTAGCATCCAGATAGGACTACTAAGGCTTAAACCGCTTTTATTTTATTAACTCTAACCGGATAAGTCTAGAGCTAACTACCTACAGACAAATTCAATTACCGGATAGGTCTCAATCCTTTGTCCCTAAATGCATAAAGCTTAGAGTTTAGGTAACCAAGCAAACAAACCAATCCTATCTCTAGGTGATTTTAGCTCACTACCCTCACATGCACACATGGTGTGCTTTCATGCTCCCTTTTTGCCTAGAGGTAATCAATCTCTAAGAAAAACTTCATGTCATGGCAAACACATAACTCAAATTGATTAGGTCTAAGTAATGCATTCAACTATTGACTTAGCATGTGAGAATGACAACATGAATTTTCATCAATTTATAAACAAAAGCATCAATCCAAGCAAGTTTGGCTAGGGCTTTCAACCCTAGCCCCAACTAGTTCACTACTCACACATAGCTAGATACACAAGCTTCAACATTCTATTAAACATCAAATACATAAAGAGATAGGGAGTAAATGGTGACTATTGATGATGCCGGAAGAGGTGGTGGAGATGGGTCTCCAAGAACATGATGTGGTGGTAGTCACCTCCTTCTCCTTGCTCCAAGCTCTTGATATTGGTAAGAATAGTGAAATTTGGGATCTCTAAGATGAGTTGTGGTGTTTAGTGGTGGAGGAAATGGAGGTTGTAGCAGAGGAAAATGGAGGTTGTAGTGGTGGAAATGGTGGTGTCTTCTCTAGAGAGAAAAATGGATCTTGGAATAGGATGAAGATGATTGAATGGAGTCCAGAATGCTGAAGAATTAGTCTTTGGCCTCTCTTTGATCAGCTATGTGTGTCCTCTTTGGTCCTAAAGTGTTCAAGAGATGCTCTTACACCATTGTCTCCCAAATGGTCCCAAATTGGCAAGGTGACAAAATGACAAGGTGTAGGGAGATATTTGAATTTCAAGTGATGGGAGATTCTCACCACCATGGTTTTCCTTTGCTGGAGAAAAGACTTTCCATGAGTGGTGGCTTGCCGGTAAAGTTTGCAGAAAAAGTCACCAGAAAAGTTTGCCAAAAAAATTGCCGGAAAAGTTGATTTGCAATTTTCTTCCAATCTCTGTGTCTTCTTCCCCTAACTTCAAATCTCCTCATTTCAAGCCTCAAATAGTCATTTTATTCTCAATGCAAGGTTTCCTACAAATAAAAGGAAATGGATTAAAAAGGGCAAAATAGCATGGAAGACAAATCAATTTTCATAATTATGGGGCACAATTGCATAAGTAATTTGTGACTCAACAAATACCCCCAAACTTGAATATTGCTTATCCTCAAGCAAAAGCATTAACCCAAATCTAAAACATAACAAAACTAATACAACCTAATCCTTCCAACATTATCCTCAAAGAACACAATTTGCTCAAGGCAAGAAAATCAAGTCATGGCTCAAAAGTTTATGAAGCTATGAGACAAATGCTAGAGTAAAATGTATGTCATGTCAAGATTGTCACTTTGATGCACCAAAACCAAGCTTGCACAACAAAACCGTGCTAACAATAAACTCACTAGATTTTCACTCTACTTTTCACACAAGTGTTTAAAGGTTAGCTACACTATCACTCAAACAATCTCATGCAAATGCCGCCATATGCATGCTTTTCAATCTCATCTCCATGGGACATGCACAAACTATCTTGGATCAAAGAGGACTTTTATTAGGTTGTAATGAGGCTTAGGTCAAGGAGTTAGAGAAATGAAGTGGATAGGACATCACAAATTCCAAGCACTTAGCAAGCAACTCCCTTATTGAGATTTTACAAACTTAAGACCTTAAGATGCTTCATATGATTCACTCTCTTAACCATTCCCCCAAACTTTAAACTAAAAACTATTTATTGAATTAGAGAAACTTTCTTTTTGGATTTTTTTTTTTGGACTTTCTTGAAATGTAAAGACAAATTACAACTGCACAATAAACATAATACTCCCCCACACTTATTTCTTTTCAAGTACCCCCAAACTTTGTTTCTTGAAGCATCTTGACATATACAATCTCACATTGCTCACTAAGAAAACTTGGAAAGGGTAAAGCTAGTGTTTAAGCTAGAAGGTAAGACATTTGTGGTGCAAAGAAATGAAAGGCTAACAAAAGACACAAATTGGCTATCTAAGGACAATCATCTTTTTAGGACAAGAGGTTGTTTGGCCATGGTGGAATTCCTATTGCCTCAATCATTTCCGCGATGTATTCATGCTTGACAAAAGTTTTGAGAGATATAAAGCAAGTTCTAGAGATACAATTCACAAAACATTGATCACACATGAAGAACAAAGTGCTAAGAGCTATTGGAGGCACTTTCATTAGACTCAAAACTCACATTTGTGGTGCAAATAGTTCTCACAAATCTCATCATGCCAACCATATCTCAATGCATCAACTTAACAATCAAAGGTAACAATGAAGTTAAACATAAGTCCCATAACCTTTATTTGAAAAATTGAGTTCACAAGACATAGACATGCTTTCTAGCCCTTTACAAATCAAGTTCAAGTTTCATCATAGGAGTTGGAAGGAACTAAACACAAACAAAACACACAAACTAGAAACTACTAAAAGCTGAAAACAAATTTTTTTTTTTTAACAATTTGAATTTATTGAATTTAAACTAGACATCCCCCCCCCCCACACTTGAACTTAATATTGTCCCCAATGTTAAAAAATATTTTCTTGAAAGCTTTGCAATGAAAGAGTCAAGCATGGTAAGAAAGAGCATGCAAACTATCACAAAAACAAAGAAGTGACCGGAATTTAAACACAATGAGGTACATAAAGCAAGAGAAAGGTAAGAAATTGCTCCCCCTAGAAGACCATGAAGTTCATTCAATTCACCAACAATCACCAACATGCAAGGCTTAAAGCCCTTACCTTCCAAGCTAAACTTTAATAGTGTCATTTCTTTAAGAATGGTTCCAAGGTTTTCCTCCTCCTTCACTTGCATTATGAGCTTGGCTACCTCCAAGTAGGGCTTTGCTTTAAGGACATCTTACCGATCCATTGATTCTTCATTCACTCAAGGGGGCTTCTTGAGACAACCGTCTCCCTTGTTTACCTTCTTTGAACTTCCAAGGCAAGCTCCCATGTCAACGAGTGCTCCCTTGAGCAATCCTTCAATTTGTTTCTTCTTCTTGATGGGGGTGAGGAGTGACTCAAAGCCTTGTGAACATGGTAAAACCGGAAGAGGTGCCCAAACATGTTTCTTATTTTTCTCATCTCCCTTTACTCTTGCCTCTCCATAGTAACCCAAAAAGTAGCATTCATTCATGTCATCCAGAATTTGAAGGGGAGGAAAGATTTGGAACTTGATTTTGTCTCCAAGTACCTTCATGCTCATGGTGCCTTTCTTCACATTAATCTTGACATAGGCAGTGGCCATGAAAGCTCTTCCAAAGATGATAGGAAGCTCATTGTCAACCATGGGGACTTCCTCCATGTCTAGGACTATAAAATCCACCGGTATCACAAACCTTGCAACATTGACAAGCACATTCTCCAAGCTTCCTCTAGGATACCTCACGCTTCTATCCGCTAATTGGAGAGTGATTGAAGTTGGTTTCAAAGCTCCTTCAATACCAAGCTTCTTTAAAGCATAATAGGGCATTAAATTGATACTTTCCCCAAGAGCCATCAAGCAATTGTCAAAAGTAGTTTCTCTAATTTTGCTTGGAATAGTAAAGCTTCCCGGATCTTTGAGCTTTGGTGGAAGCTTTCTTTGAATGATAGCACTCACTTCTTCACAAAGAGCCACTTGCTCATGTTCTTTGAACATTTTCTTCTTCATGCACATATTCTTCAAGAACTTAGCATAAGATGGGATTGTCTTCACAGCTTCAAGGAGTGGAATGTTTATATGAACCTTCTTGAACAAATCAATCATCTCCCTCAATTGGCTCTCTTTCTTGAGTTTTTTCTCTTGTCGCCATATAGCTTGAGGGTAAGGGAGAGACACTTCTTCTTCTTGCACAATCTTCAAAGGAGGATTAAAAGTGATACTTCTTTGGAATGGTCTATCGATAGGATGATCATTGGACACCTCTTTTTCATGGTTGGCCTTGGAATTTGAGTTGTTTTTCAAGACCTCATCTTATCCTTCATTGTAATCCAACACAACTTGCTCATGCTTTAATCTCCTTTCAAAACCTGGTGGCTTTCTTGGAGTTACAACTTCTTCATTAGTGGAAATGTACACATGTTCTCAACTTGCCTTCTACTTCTCAAAATGGTGATGGCCTTGGCTTCATGCATTGGATTGTTGACCACTTGACTTGGAAACACTCCTTGCTTCATTTGGCTTAACTTATGGGCTAGTTGCCCAATTTGCACCTCAAGCTTGCTCACACTTTGTTGGATGACATTGATCTTCTCATCTTGCTTTGCTTGATTGTTCACAAAGGCCGCCATCATTTTTTCAAAGGTAGGTGTCTTTCTTGCTTGTATTGGTACTTGGGGTTGTTGTAGAGGTAGAGGTTGTTGAGATGGTGCTTGATAAGGTGGTCTAGGAGCATGATAAGCATTGTTTGTTCCTTGATTGTTGAAATGTAAGCTACTTGCACCTTGATATCCACCTCCTCGCCTTTGGTAACCTTGACCTTGTTCACAGTTTTGATTCCCACCCCAACCAAAATTAGGGTGATTCCTCCACCCGGGATTATAAATGTTGCTGTAAGGATCATTCTTTGGCTTTGTTTGGTAGTCAAGGAGATTGCATTGCTCTATCAATTCCGGATACATATCGCTTTGTGAACACTCCGTTGTGCTATGATACACACTTTCACAAATCAAACAAGCTTGCTCCATGGCTTTGACTCCCAAACTAGGCTCCCTAATTTGGCTTGGTGATGCCATTTGATTGAGGGGTCTTCCTTGTGCTTGTAGAATCATGTCAAGCTTCTTTTGCATATCTCCTTCTATCCGCTTCAACTCTTGTTACATTTGAACACTTGAATGTCAACATTATACATGCCTCTCCTTTGCTCTTGCTCCCTCATAGGTATTTGTGCACTCTTCATCATCATTGGCTTTCTCTCCGAGGCACTATCATAGAGTTGAGAAGATTCACTTATTTCATATAGGATCTTTATCGCTTCATCTTCGGTCTTGTTCATGAAACATCCCCCACAAGCATTGTCAACTCTCCTCCTTGTGTCTTGTGAAAGCCCAGTGTAGAAGGCACTTAGAACCGCTACCTTAGAGAGGCCATGATTGGGAAC
The DNA here is from genome assembly GCA_002564525.1 of Rosa multiflora. Classification (NCBI taxonomy): domain Eukaryota; kingdom Viridiplantae; phylum Streptophyta; class Magnoliopsida; order Rosales; family Rosaceae; genus Rosa; species Rosa multiflora. The sequence continues at coordinate 54,517 of BDJD01000062.1, read as the reverse complement.
ACCATCTTCTATATCCTTGAATCTCTCCCATGTCTCATAGAATGACTCATTTGGTAACTCTCGGAAGTTCATTAACTCTTTCCTCAATGAATTGGACTTGTGAGGAGGGAAATAGAATTTGAGGAATACCCTTTGCATCTCTTCCCAAGTGTGGATATTACTTGGGGGTAACTTGTACAACCATTTCTTGGCTTTGTCCTTCAATGAAAAAGGAAAGGGCCGAAGACGCAAGTTGTCTTCATCAATACCTAAAAGTTGAACGATTGAGCATGCTTCATTGAACTCTTGGATGTGCAAGTATGACTCTTTACTTGGCAAGCCAAATAAAAGGGGTAAGTTTGCAATAGTCCCTGACTTTATGTCAAAAGAAACGGCACATGGTGGAAGAACGATGCAACTTGGATGATTGGAGATTGTTGGCAAAGTGTACTCCTTCATGGGGCGTGGTTCAACCATTGTGGGTATCCTGTCTATTTTAGCTTGCAACTCTTCCGCTAATTTCTTTATGAGATCAAGAGTTTCTTGCGGTATCTGAGTTTCTTCACCACTATCTTCAAGGATTTGATCAATAGATATGTTGTTTCCATTTGGTGTGCTTGGAGATGATGAAGTAGAATAGCTTGAATTGATCCTTGGGCTACTTGTAGGTGATTCGTGAGACATAAACACCTATAATATTTCAAAACAAAGGTAAGAACATAAGTTAAGATACAAAAAGAAACCAAAAACACAAAATTGAAAAATCGCTGAAAACAGAGGAATGACCGGTCGGCGATACTTGTCAACTGGTCGGTGAGTTTCTGACCCTAAAAAGATACTTGCCGACTGGTCGAAGAAACAAAATCACACGAAATGAACACAAACGACTGGTCGGCAGAGACCAACGACAAGTCGGTAAACAAAAATAAAATAAAACCAAGGGAAATTTCTAGCTAATCCCTAAGGCTACCCGAGCTAGGGATTGGATTTCACACCAATCCCCGGCAACGGCGCCAAAAACTTGTTAGCATTAGAGCCACCCTCAAGTGCAAGAGGTACAAGTTATAGAATAGGGGATTAAGTAAGGATGTCGAACCCACGATGATTGGTAAATCATTTCCTAGTTAGGGAAAACCTAAGGAAAAACTAGAAGAATATGCAAATGTACAATCACAAACAAAGCCTCACAAGTGAACCAAAGTTCATGGTGAGTATGTGCAAGATGATGTGTAGAGATTTAATTTTGATTTTGAGATTGGTTTATATTCAAATTGAAACAATGAAAGCAAGTAATATAAACTAAGCTAAACTAAACAAGTTGTTATCAAATGGATGAGAGTTAGGGCATCGGGTTTCACCTTTTTCCTCCCTTGTAAGAATTAAAGCAATTGAATATGAATGATGCAAAGCTAATTGTCCAACTACCCTCTTAGCATCCGGATAGGACTATTAAGGCTTAAACCACTTTCATTTTATTAACTCTAACCGAATAAGTCTAGAGCTAACTACCTACAGACAAATTCAATTACCGGATAGGTCTTAATCCTTTGTCCCTAAATGCATAAAGCTTAGAGTTTAGGTAACCAAGCAAGCAAACCAATCCTATCTCTAGGTGATTTTAGCTCACTACCCTCACATGCACACATGGTGTGCTTTCATGCTCCCTTTTTGCCTAACGGTAATCAATCTCTAGGAAAACTTCATGTCATGGCAAACACATAACTCAAATTGGTTAGGTCTAAGTAATGCATTCAACTATTGACTTAGAATATGAGAATGACAACATGAATTTGCATCAATTTATAAACAAAAGCATCAATCCAAGCAAGTTTGGCTAGGGCTTTCAACCCTAGCCCAAACTAGTTCACTACTCCCACATAGCTAGATACACAAGCTTCAACATTCTATTAAACATCAAATACATAAAGAGATAGGGAGTAAAGGGTGACTATTGATGATGCAGGAAGATGTGGTGGAGATAGGTCTCCAAGAACATGATGTGGTGGTAGTCACCTCATGCTCCTTGCTCCAAGCTCTTGATATTGGTAAGAATATTGAAATTTGGGATCTCTAAGGTGAGTTTTGGTGTTGAGTGGTGGAGGAAATGGAGGTTGTAGTGGTGGAAATGGTGGTTTTAGTGGTGGAAATTGTGGTATCTTCTCTAGAGAGAAAAATGGATCTTGGAATAGGATGAAGATGATTGAATGGAGTCCAAAATGCTGAAGAATTAGTCTTTGGCCTCTCTTTGATCAGCTACCATTGTCTCCCAAATGGTCCCAAATTGGCAAGGTGACAAAATGACAGGTATAGGGAGATATTTGAATTTCAAGTGATGGGAGATTCTAACCACCATGGTTCTCCTTTGCTGGAGAAAAGACCCTCCATGAGTGGCGGCTCGCCAGAAAAGTCGGTGGTAAAGTTGGCCGGAAAAGTCGTCGGAAAAAGTTTGCTGAAAAAATCGGCTGAAAAGACAGGGCTGGCCTGGCGAACCGTAAAACCGAAGGAACCGCACCGAACCGCACCGAAAAACTCGGTTCGGTTCGGTTTTAGAGCATATGTATTTGCATTTTTCTCGGTTCGGTTCCTAATGAAGTGTTATCGGTTCGGTTTCGGTTCTTGTTTTTAAAACCCCTTTGGAACCGAAATACAGATGTCAGTGTATTAGTGGATATTAGGGCCGAGCTTATTTCTGTAAAATAGACTCATTCTCATTTGATCCGGCGCCAACATCTGATCTGTCTAATTCCTATCCATTCGATCAAAGTCATCAAACCCTAACATCTTATCTATCTCTAACCCTCTATCGCAGAGAGCCTCAGACGCTCACTGAGTCACTGCCTCACTCTCTGCCCTCACTCCATTCTCTAACCCAGACAATCGAAAGATTCAAAACCCAGACGAGCAAGACGATCGCACTCAAAGATCGGACGATCGCCCAGACGAGCAAGACCATTGCGTCTTCGATTTGCGATTTGGTTGATGCAATCTGGACCCTAGTCTTCGACCACCATCAATGTAAGTCTGGACCCCAGTCTCATGCTTTTCTTTCATTCCCTCTCTTCTCCTTCTCCTTCATCTTCTTCTTCTTCTTCTCTCTTCAAGTTTCAGTCTCTCTTCTTGAAGTCAGAGGCCGACCCAGAAAGCAGGTGCAGGCGTGTAGCTATCGGAGTCCGAGATCCGACAACTATCGGAGTCCGGAAAGCAGGTGCAGGTGCAGGCTCTGCCTCTAAAGATTTGTGGTATAAAAATTCAAACTTTGTTCTTGTTTGTTTCAAACTTTCAATTTTTGATGGTTTTTGCTTACTTGGTGCGATTTGGAATCCTATGTGGTTAATTTGGCAACCCATTTATTCGATTTGATTAGGCATATAACAATTGTGGTGGGTAGGGATGTAATATGATATGCATTTGGGGGATGTGCATCACGAGCTGGAAATCATGAGGAAAAACACCAGTTAGCTTGCATCAAATCAAATTAGAATCAAAAACCACTTTGAGGAGTATCAATTACTTTTTATGTAAATAGAATTATGAACTTATACGTTATGCATCAGATGTATTCAAACACCCACTTATGGAAAAACACCAAGCCTTTGAAAGACACACTGCATTATTGCTTTCTCTCAAGGCAACTTGTCATTTATCATCACAAAGTTCACTTGCTTTATGAACCAGAAATAACCACATCTCACATTTTATTTGTTTAGTATTTTGGGATGTGGAAGACTCCCATTGTTTTGATTAAACGTAGGGCATAGGCTGCCCATTACTGTGGGTGCTTAACTTCCTTAATTACATAGCATCTTTGATCACTCTGTGAAGGGTTCCATGTTCTTTGTTGGGTAAATGAGCAACTAATGCGATAAGAAGATGTGAATGGATTACCTAACAATTAAGGTAGGGTTTTTTTGCATAAGTTAGAAACCTGATAGATCACAGAGTGGATTTTATTTTCAAACTTTGATAAAATTGTTTGCATTTTTCTAACATTAGATTTGCATAAGTTAGAAAAACTGACTTAATTGATGGAGAATGAGTAAGGAATTTTGCATAAATTGATTGCTACATGACATGTGAATATAGAAGAACCTAATCTGTTTTTTTTTTTTTAGATTCTGTGCAGCCAAAACTCTGAGACACTTGACTTTCATTCTTCCGCCATGGCTTCAACAAGAAGAAGCATGTACCTAGAGCAGTAAACCCAGTTTTTACAGGTAGTTTTCTCTCTATCCATTTCTGGTCTTCTCAAATTGTATAGGATTTGATATTCATTTTCTGTGGGATTGATTGGACTGTGTGGGATTGATGGTTTGAGAATTGCAAACTGGGATTTTTTGTATTTACAATGCTTTTGAGGTGAACTGGTAAATGGGTTTTCTTTTGAGTGCTCTGTTGCGGTATAGATTATATAAGAACCTACTGCTACTATATGACTACTACTACTGCTAGTGCTCTGTTGCTCTGTTTTGTTCAGTTTTGTTTGTGCTTTGTTAACTGTTAATGAAAAAAAGATATTTGCATCTGTTTTGAGGCTAGGAAATATTGCTAAACAAAATTGCTTGTCGTCTTCATTTCAGGCCAGGGAATATTGAGGTTGTACATATGCTTACAGCTTGCTGCCTTTAAGGTCTACTTCCATGTCTGCAACATCTGCTAGCTGCTCTAACCCATCTGCTTCCAGTGACGAACCATCCGCTAGCAATGACATTGTGCTTGTAAGCAACAACCCCGCGGCAGAACAAGTAGCAGTTGCTCCAAAACGGACCAAAGCAACCAAAGCAACCAGAGCTTCTACTGCTCGGAGCTCTGTTGACAAGAGAAAAAGAGGAGAGAAGAAGAAAGGCAAGCAGAGGTCGGACGTATGGGATCACTTCACGAAGGAGGATCATCCTTTAATTGAGACTATCGATGGAGTGGAGAAAGTGGTTGGCCATACTAAGAGACCTCAATGTAAGTACTGTCCGACTCATTTGGCATGCAATTCATATGAAAATGGAACATCTTCTCTTAGGAAACACATTGAGATAGTGTGTAAGGGATACCCTGGTAGAGTTAATGTAGAATCCGGCCAACAGGTTTTGACTAGTGATGGTAGAAGAGGTGGGAGTACTTTGGTTAGTGTGAATTGGTCACAAGATAATTGTGTGGAAGCTGCAACTCATATGATAGTTGTCGATGAACTTGCATTTAGTTTCATTGAAAAACCGGGTTTTAGGTATTTTTGCAGTGTTGCTGTGCCCTTGTTTAAAGTTCCATGTAGGAAAGTCATAGTAAAAACCTTCCTAGGCATGTATGATGCCAAGGAGGAGTTGAGGAGGGAATTGAAGTCTCACTGTGTGTGTTTGACAACGGACACTTGGACTTCTTGCCAGAATATAAACTACATGGTAATTACTGCCCATTTTATTGATCGAGGATGGCAGATGCACAAAAGAGTGCTTGCTTTTTGTGTGGTTCCAAACCACCTTGGTGTAACCATAGGAAAAATCTTGGAGAAGTGTTTGATTGATTGGTCAATAGATAAGGTTTTAACAATTTCTGTTGACAATGCCTATGCCAATAAGCAAGCCATTGATTACCTTAGGAAGAAAATGTGCAATTGGGACACAAAACCAATTTGTGGAGGTAAGTTTATGCATGTGAGATGTTTGGCTCACATTGTAAACCTAATTGTGAGGAGTGGACTGAATATGATGGAGAGGTCAGTAGCTAGCATAAGGAATGCTGTGAGATACGTTAGAAGTTCGGGAGCATGGTTGGATGAATTTAAAAGCTGTGTAGAGCAGGAGAAAGTTGAATGCAATAAAATTTGCATCTTAGATGTTCCAACAAGGTGGAATTCCACCTTTCTTATGTTGGACACAGCTTTGGAGTTAAAAAAAGCATTTGAAAGATTGAAGGATGAGGAGGATTCAAGGTACAAAAAGTACTTTGATGAAAATGAGGAAGATGAAGATGATGATGAAACTGAAAATCAGAGTAAGAAGAAAGTGCCTGTAAAAAGGGTAGGGCCACCAAGTGATGTAGATTGGGACAATGCAGCAGTTTTTGTGAAGTTCTTGAAAGTCTTCTACGATGTGACCCTTAATGTTAGTGCTTCACTTACCCCCACTGCACACAAGGCATCCCATGATATTGTTACTATTGAAGCAGAGCTTGAAGATCTCAGTTCTATTGGGGTAGGGCCTGATTCAAGTGCAGCAGACAACGTCTTGTACAACATGGCAGTCAAGATGAAGGCCAAATATTCCAAGTATTTTGGGAACTTAGATGACCTGAACCAACTCTTCCTAGTTGCTTTGGTCTCAGATCCTAGGTATAAAATGAGGAACATTAGTTGGTTGTGTGATACAATGTTGAATTTGTGTGATTGGGAGATCAAGAAGAAATGTGATGACGTAAAGCAGCTTGTGGTAGACTTGTGTGACTTGTATGGGCAGTCTAATGGTTCACATAGTGGACAGACCAAGACCAAGGGTAAAGATCCAAGTACTAGTGAAACAGGTACTAGTAAGAGTAGAAGCAAAGCAAGGATTCTTAGTGGGAAGAGGGTTGTTATGCAAGAAGACTGGAATAGGTAGCTTGAACAGAATAACGATATTGTGGTGGGACATGAAGTTGATAGATATTTGTTGGACCCTATAGAAAAACCGGCTGAAAATGATGATTGGAAGATTTTGGATTGGTGGAAGCTGAATGGAGGTAAATATCCCAACTTGCAATCATTGGCTAGAGATATATTAGCCATACAAGTGTCAACAGTTGCGAGTGAGTCAAGTTTTAGCACTGGGAGAAGGGTAATAGATCCATACAGAAGCTCTTTAAATCCAAAAACAGTTGAAAAATTGATATGCCTACAAAATTGGTTGAAGGCTGATGCTATTATGGGGTTGGAGTACATTCCAACTATGGAGGAAATGGAGTCATACGAACAGATTGAAGCTGGTATGTATTTTTGATGTTTTTAGTTTACTGTTTTTGAAACTGGTACAACAACTTTGGGCAATTTATATGAGATTGACTGTTTTGAGTTTTGACATCGTACAGACCATGAAAAAGAGGATAGAGAGAAAGCTGAGAAGGCCAAGAACGTTATTGCTGCTGCATCTGCATCTACCCCAAGTGGCAAAACAACCAAGAGTTCTGAGGCTTCAGCTTCTGCCCCTACAACCAAGAAGAAAAGGCATAAAAATGATGCAATTCATCAACAATCAAGGATGCATAAAGGTCTGAACATTTTTGCTTCATTTGAAGTTCATTTTTTTTTAAAGTATCCTAATATAGCTATTTTTTTTTTTTTTTGAAGTTCATCAACACACAGATTCCCGACTTGGTTTCTAATATAGCTATTTTCCAAAGTCTTAGCTGTACATCATTACCCTGACTTGGTTTCTAAATTAAATGTCTTAAACTGTGATGAGTGCCTAATCATCTCTTATAGTGTATACTGAGTTTTAAAAGGGTCTTCTGAGTTATGAGCTACATTAGTTTTGTTTGTATGCGCTTTGTTCTGTACAAGAATCTGTGTGTAGCTCTCTTTTCATTGAACACTAATGAATGCAGATTTGTTATTTTGTATGCAGATTTGGTATTGAATATGGAAGGCCGGAAGCCTTGTGTTTGTACCCACATTTGCATGGCCACTCGGACGTAGCTAATGTGCATAGTTATTGAATGATTTCTAATTACAATGAGCCGCTCTACAAGTAATTCGGGCCGATAGCTAGAAATGGTGGCCGGTGAATGAGTGGACACTTCAGTTGGTCCAAGACGAGTCACATAAAAACTAGGCCGATAGAGGGTTTCGAAAGTTTGGCCTTTGGTTATCGGCCGGCCCGTAGTCATTGGTTTATTTTCTAAAAGCCCATTGGCCAATACTCTAATTGGTTTCCAATCCGAACTCAACTTAGAAGGATGATGGCCGATTGTTAGAGAGGCCAATAAGCGATAAAGATGAAATTTGATCAAGTAGTATTTCAGTTGACTTGAAATTCATGTCAGCCGATAAGGAGAGTTCAATCCAAGATAGCCTACTTCAAGATTAATTGCAGCCGTTGATGACGTCCATCAAAGCCAATCCGGATAGAGTCCAGCGTCAAGTCAGCCGACGATAAGTATTGAAACCGAATCAAGATAGAGTCATTGAGGCAAGAGGAGGCCGAATTCCACTCAACTTCAAAGAGTCAAGAGATCAGTTCAAGTCATAAAGCAGCCGATATAAATAGAAGCATCTACAGAAGACAAAACACACAACTCCAGGAACTCAAGCCATCAAGCTTTTCTTATTTCGTCTTACCTTTTGCTTAGGTAGAATTTCCGTCTATTTCCTTAGTTTATTTGCTCTGCTAGTTACAATCTCAGTTACTTTACCTTTCTTGTAGCCTAGTATCGATTTTGAATTGTTCTCTTTGTTTTCTTTCAAACAATAGTTAAT
>BDJD01000062.1:25328-44135 GCA_002564525.1 Rosa multiflora | reverse complement strand
TGGGATAATTTTCTTAATAAAATCTATTTTATAATTGTCCTATTTACCCTTGTGATTTAATTTGTTGTCAAAGTTTTTTAATCTTTCAGGGTTAAATCTGTCAAAATTTTCAGTTTTGGCTAACAAAACCTCTTCACTTAATAATAGTATAGATATCAACAATATAGTATGACCATTAAATTTTCCTATGGATTTTATTGACCCGCAAATTTACCAAAATACCAAATCACTAATAATTTAAAATACCACATTTGAATGATTGCATGGGTAGGTACTGCAATTCTTCAATCAAATCTCTTTTCCTGCCAAAAAAAAAAAATATACATCACCTTGTTGTAAAGAAAGATTAAATATATCAACTATATAGTATTATGACCATTTAATTTTCCTACGGATTTTGTTGACCTGCAATTTTATCAAATCACTAACAATTGCAAAACACCCCAGTCACATGATTGCATGGGTATTGCAAGTACGGTAGAGGTACTGCAATTCTTCAATGGCACATAATATAGGTTTTATTATTACTCGAATATTTTGATATCAGTAGCAATAAGTTCTTTGCCCCGCTGCATGCAATTTTTGATTAGTTAACTTGAGATCGAGAAGGAGGGAGGGGGGAAACCCCTTTTGGGAAAAATATAAGACAAAATCAGATTCAAATTTGCTTACCACCAAAATATTCTTTGTCCCGCTGCATGCAATTTTTTATTAATTAACTTGAGATCGAGAAGGAGGGAGGGGGGAACCCCTTTTGGGAAAAACATAAGACAAAAGCGGATTCAAATTTGCTCACCACCACTCAATATAAAACTGTCATGTGTTATAAAATATAATTATAGTTGATCATAATGTTTTATTAAAAAAAATATAATTTAAGTATTCAATTAATTCTATATGACGTGACAAGTTTTAATAGGATGGCAATATCACCGCAAAATAAAAGTGGTGAACAAATTTGAATCCGACAAAAGTCAAACGAAAAATATTTTACTAAAGAGAGAAAATAAAGAAGAAAGAAGGAAGAAAAACAAAAAGGAGAGGGAGACATGAAAACTAAAATTTCTTCTAAACAAACAAGCGAAAAGAATAACCAACCGAAAAAAAAAAATTGCACCAAAATCAAAGATTCAACATTACTAGAAGAGTCTTATTTGGAATTGGATAATAATCTCCCAATGTGAACTTAATTATTTCACTTGCACCGTCGGTGCATAAAATAATTTCTAGATTTCTTAATCCCCAATTATAGGTGAACATTGATTCTATCAAATTAATTAATCTTCACTGCATATGGCACTTAAAATTAAGAATCATTTTTTCATTCCCTCTGCATGCACCATGGCACATTGGAACCATCACAAAAACATAGTCATAATCCTCTATATAATGAACCTCGAGGAAATCATAAAACGTATCCCAGCAATATATTCCAACACAAACATTTCAGTGATCACCAAAGAGGGAGTTCACGGTAGTCAAATATGGCCACTACTACTTCACTTTCCAAAGTACTCCTCCCAATCTTCGTCATAATCCTCGTCTCCGCACTCATTCCTCAAGCTCATTCGCAATCCGAGAGTGATGAATGCGAGTCTGAAACTACCAACTCCTGCCACGACAAGGCAGGAGCTGTGCCACTCAAAATCATAGCCATTGCCTCAATCCTGGTCACCAGCATGATAGGTGTGTCCTTGCCACTCGTCACTCGCACCATACCCGCCTTGCATCCCGATCGAGACATATTCGTGGTCGTCAAGTGCTTTGCCGGTGGCATTATTCTTGGCACGGGGTTCATGCACGTTTTGCCAGACTCTTTTGACATGTTGTCCTCGAATTGTTTGGATGAGAAGCCGTGGCACAAGTTCCCTTTCACTGGATTTTTTGCTATGTTGTCCGCTATTGTGACTATGATGGTGGACTCCATGGCTACTACCATATACAGCAGGAGATCCAGAGCCCGGAGTTAACCCCGATACGTACTATTGGTGCTGCCGCCATTGAGGGAGATCAAGGGATGGCTGTGGCGGGTGGCGGGTGGCGGTGGCGGACATGGACATTTTCATTCACATGATCATCGAGTCAAAGGAGGAAGCGAGCCACAGCTGTCACGCTATCGCGTTGTTGCCATGGTAAGTTGTATATATATATTAGCCGGGCGATCTAATAAGTCAAACAATTATAAGAGATTAAGAGGAGTGATTTTCTTTTGACATGTATCTAGATCAGTAAATGCCAATTAATTGATAATCTAACAGTAGAAACTAGAAAAGAATATTTCAATTCATGGTTAATTTGATGATACTATTCATCCCACAATGAGGGTATATATACAAGTACAAAAGAGTAGTCTAACTCTAATAAGAAACAATCTTTCCATAATTACAGGATATCCTAATTAAATAAAATCCTAATTACATACAGATTTACAGTGATTCTACACTAACATTATAACTTGTGAATTAACTGACCAACAAGAATTATAAATCTATATATACGTAGTGTAGTTGTGTACTCGGCAACATATTCGATTATGCACAAAAGTAATACAGTTCGGTGACATAATATGTCAGACTTTTGCAAAAAAAAAAAAAAAAAAAATTAGGTATGCATATTTATGAATTGAAAACTTGTGTTGGCAGGTGTTGGAACTGGGAATTATTGTTCACTCGGTTGTTATCGGGCTTTCTCTTGAGCTTCAAACAACACTTGCACCATTAAAGGTCTCGTAGCTGCCCTTTGCTTCCATCAAATGTTTGAAGGCATGGGCATTGGTGGTTGCATTCTCCAGGTACATATATATCCAGCCTATTAGTTCCTAAACAAATATAATTTTCGTTCACCTCCAGTTACTCAAAGCATCATTTGCTGGTTAATGTTTCAGGCTGAGTATAAGTTCATGAAGAAGGCAATAATGGTGTTCTTCTTCGCAGCAACAACCCCATTTGGAATTGCACTAAGCCGGAATGGCCATTTCAAAAATGTACAAAGAAAACAGTCCAAGTGCATTAGTGACAGTAGGGACTGCTGAATGCTTCTTCAGCTGGGCTCCTCATCTACATGGCTTTGGTTGATCTTCTCTCTGCTGACTTCATGGGTCCAAAGTTGCAACGCAGCATCAAGCTCCAGATCAAGTCTTACATGGCGGTTCTTTTGGGTGCCGGTGGCATGTCTCTGTTGGCAAAATGGGCTTAAGTAGCAAAGATCTTCGTCATCAACCATATGTGTTCTCGTTTGAACTAGATCGATCATGTTTCCTCAAGCTTATGGAAGCTCATGATCCGCATGTTTCCCCAACTTCGATCTTTTCCTCTGTTAATCTTGTATTAATTGTATGTTGTTTGCTCAGGGGCACTAAATAAATAGTTAAACTTTCTGCTGGATCAAGTGGTCAAGCTCATCCCTTTCTTTGCAGTTTGTTACATTGGAATTTTTGATTCTATCCCATATTTTCATACCTAACTATCACTTATAATAAGCATTGTTTTTATTCAGTTTTGAATCGTGTTACTCCAATATGAATGCATGCAATATTTTGGTGGGCTGTAGGTTATTTATATAGCAAGGCTCTCCTTCTATCTCGTAAAAGGCCCAAATATGTTTTTAAGCCTTTAAGGGGATCAGAATCATCATATAAACTTGGAAACTGAAACGAAATGAGAGAAGATAGACAAGATATCCAGACATGGCCGATGGGCTTTGCATCATTCTTTTCATTCAAATGATTAGAAACTTAAAAGCAACAGCTGCAGACCACATTACAGTACAATGATGCTGAACTACTTTCTTAAGCCCAAGCCCAAATTGGTTTAAATTCCTTCTTTCACAAAATTAAGGGCTCAAAGTCGCGAACCATTAAGGGCTCAAAGTCGCGAACCATTCATGTAGCAGTGAATAGGGATAACTCAGAACATCTCCAACAGTAATACTTATTTTTCTAGCTAAAGGTAGCTAAAATTGAAATATAATTAGTTAGCTATTGAGTTATGCTCCAGCAGAATACCTAAATCCCAAACTAAATTTAGGTTTTAGTTAAATTCTCTCCATCTCTAGCTAAATATAGCTAGAGAATTTAGCAAAATTTAACTTTTGTTTAAGTATTCTGTTGAAGTAGAATTTTAACCTAAAATTAGCTAAATATTAAATTTATTTTGAAAAAAGTAGTCTCTTGGAGATGCCATCACAATGTTATTCATGTGTCATAAAAAATCATAGTCTTAGAGCATCTTTAGCAGACTCTCTATTGTGGCTCCTTAGCTATTTTGGAGAGCTTGTTTAGGTTTTTATCTATTTTAGCAGCTGCACCAGACTCCTAAGTGGCTCTCTATTATAACTTTTAGCTATCTCGCTCCTAAATATAGAGAGCGGGATGAGGCTCTCTATAATTTAAAATATTTCTTTTAAGTTATTTTATGTAATTTATAAATACATTGAAACTATTTAATATTCATTTAAAAAATAATATAAATTCAAAACTAGCTAAAATATAGAGCATTGTTGATAATCCGCAAAGCTGGACATGATTTAAGTGTAAGCTGTCTTTGCAAAAACATTGAACAACTGGATTTTTCCATAATTTCTCCATCGGTCTTGCAAAGTCAAATGAAACATCAATAAACAACTAAAAATATACAACAATTAATCCGTGAGTTAAATTCATGACCATTCCACTTACACAATAAACACTAACGTCACTAGGTCAAATGAGACTAGGCGGAACATATATTAATTTAACTTTGAACAAGTTATGTTAAACAACATCAAATTCAAATTCATGTGTAGTGGGAACCCTATATGATGCTAATATGCTTGTAAAGATCGATGGATGCACTTATGGAGGAAATAAAGTAAATCAAAGTCAAAGTTGTAGCTAGAAAATAATATTGACTGACCCGGCTAGGGGTCATCATGGGCCGGGCTAAGGTCGGCTTAGCCCGGCCCTACCCTAAATTTTAGGGCTTAGGGTAGGGCCGGGCCAGGCCTAGTCAAAGTCAACAAAATTTAGGGCCAGGTAGGGTAGGGTCGAGGCTTAAATATGCTAACCCTTACCCGCCCGAAAATCCCGAGTCACTAGGGCCAAAAGGGCCGGCCTTCCAAATAGGGCCAAATAGGGCCTAAAAGGGCTTTAATTTGTTTAACAAAAAGAAATACATTATTCTTTTTTCCTTAAAATGTGGCTCCATGGTCATATGGGCAATATAAGACTCATTGTTTTTTGTTGATCATATTTAATATATATATATATATATATATATATATATATATTGAGATTAACTTATAAGTTATAACATTTATAAATGGGAAATATTAGTTAATGAGGTTATATTTAATTAACTATCTCTCTAAATCTCTAAATTAATTTTTATTTAACAAAGGAAACAAGAATTAAAGAAAATAAAGCTTAGGAAATCAATTAGCAAAAAAGAAATAAGTTGTATGCTATAGAAAAAAGAGAAATTTATTTTTAAAATAGAAAAAATAGAAAATATTAGGGCTTAAACGGGCGGGCCTAGAGGGCCAGGCTGGGCTTGGCCCTAACGGGCTCAAACGGGTAGGGCCGAAGGGCCGGGTCGGGTTTCAATTACATGGCCCTTACCCTACCCTATTTGAGAAAGGGTCGGGCCGGCCCGCCCTAGTGCATGGGCCGGGTAGGGCTTCAGCCCTATGGCCTGCCGGGCTTAGGGCCGAAGGGCCAAATGATGACCCCTATACCCGGCCTTGGTAGACAAAATGAGAAACTTGCCAGTCTGTTGCATCAGTCAAATATTTCGAGACTAAATTATGGATGAAGAACCGGAAGAAGGACAAGTCTTATATAATGTGGAAGTGCAGGGCTTGTTACAAATTGACTTGACCTGGCTAGCTAGCTTCCATGGAGCTTTTACTAGCAATTACGAAGATTTTACCATTTTGGATTGTTGAAGTGGAACCAATATTTACTGAGGAAAGCAAATGATTTAGTCCAACTTGAATGTGACATGCACATTTCATCTTTTTATATACTAGTTGTCTAGTTGATGCATGTCTCAATTAGTAGCTAGTTAGTTTTCTCTTATATATATATATACACATCCAGTTAGTTTTCTAGTTTTAGACAGTCTCATAAGAGGTGCTAAATTTGAAAGGGTACCTTGATCACCTTACTTGGTCTATTTTCTTCATAAAAAGAAGATTTATAAGGTAGTTGACCAATCTCATTTGGGAGATTTGGAGGCTTAACCCAACAATTTAAATAGTTTTTATAATTTTAAGGTGTTAGTTAATAGGGTTAATTACATATAAGTGCATCTTTGAATGTTTTTTTAGCCATAAGGCCACCAACTAGTTTTTTCCCTCATAAGGCCACTAGATTAAAAATAGTGTTATATTTTGGATATTAAAAACCAACATATTTACATAAATGCCACTAGAGTACAAAGTCAACAATCATTCTCTCTCTTCTCTCCTGTGAGGTCTTCGGTCAACTCCGGCGGGTCTCCGGCCGACCTCCGGCAAACTCCGGCGGGTCTCCGGCCAACTTCCGGCGACCACAAAAGCTACTGTCAGTAACACGAAAAGCTACTGTGGCTAGCAATAAAATCTACTCTGATGAGATTTCCGGCAATCTCCGGCGAGGTCACAAAAACTACTATCACTAGCAACAAAAGCTACTGTTACTAGGAACAAAAGCTACTCTAGTGAGATTTCCAGCAACCTCCGGCGAGGTAACGAAAGCTACTGTCACCAACACCAAAAGCTACTATTACCAACAAAACCTAAGCTCCCCAAAACCAAAAGCTACTATCCTCACTAACAAAACCTATTATCAATGATACACAAAATATGCAAGATTAAACAATAATATAACTATGTAAAAAGCTAATTCCATAGTTGTAAAAAGCCACTATCATAACTGTGAAAATCTGTTACAATGGTTATATAAAGCTACTGTCAATGTTGTAATGCTACAGTTATTTTTCAAATGGCCACTGTTGATATTTCTTGATGTCAAGCTCTACCACACTACCCTTACCATAGACATTATGTTGCCACCTTTAGCACCAAACTTCATTTCAACATTTCTTTGTTGACCGGATGATCTCTTGGTTTATGAAGGTATCATTACACAAATTTACATGATTAGTAAATGCATGCAAAGGGGAAGAATTCTGCAAGTACAAAAATACAACAAAATATTAATATTTGAAATGCAAGCAGAAAACAGTAGCGTTGTGCTGCACCGCACCGCAAAATTAGCACTCTTTATCAATCAGATAATCAAAAAGAAGTAAATCTAAAAAGCTACTAACATACAGGTGGCACAAAAACCTGCTGACTTGAGTTAATCAAAATAAAAACAAAAAAGCTACTGACATTAGATTGAAAAGATACTAACATAAGGATATAAAATTACTATCACTGTGTTAAAAAGCCACTTATGGAGAGCTACTGACTTGAAATTAATCCAAATGAATATCAAAACGCTACCACCTTGAAAGATACTAACATAAGGATATAAAATTACTATCACTGTGTTAAAAAGCCACTTATGGAGAGCTACTGACTTGAAATTAATCCAAATGAATATCAAAACGCTACCACCTTGAAAGATACTAACATAAGGATATAAAATTACTATCACTGTGTTAAAAAGCCACTTATGGAGAGCTACTGACTTGAAATTAATCCAAATGAATATCAAAACGCTACCACCTTGAAAGATACTAACATAGGCGGAGAGCTACTATCAATGTGTTGAAAAACCACTATAACAATTATACAGAGCTACTTACTTGAAAGCAAATAAAATGAAAACAAAAAAACTACTAACATTACGTTGAAAAGATACTAACATAGGGATAGAAAACTACTATCATTGTGTTTAAAAGCCACTATTACAGTTATAGAGCTACTCACTTGAAATCCCAAACAAAAAAAATCCTAGAGCTACGAAATCAAAAACAGAAAAGCTACTGACCTCATCCGCACCCAAAATTTATTTATTTATTCACTTTAGTTCTAATAGATACCTCTATTTCATACATTAAGAATGTCATATATTTCAACATAGAAATTAAAGAAAAAAATTAGGAAGAACTGTAGAACAAGCAGGGAAATCACAAGCAGACATAAGTTTCATACAAGTTAAACACAGATCTTCAAAACAATTTCTATATCATCTTTTCTATTACCAAACAGAATCATTATAAGAAACAACCCACGGCGAATATCAAAGTGTATCAAGTAACAGTACTTACCAACAATGCTAGGTGCCTCATCCATCTTCCCAAAGCACTTGCGATGACTAGAGTTGAACTGGACATTGTTTTGATGCTTAGAGATTGCCAGATCATCATACTCTCTTGCCACCACCAGTCCAAGCCCATTATATACATCTTTCCACATCTTCCTTTAGTTCTGCAAGGTTCACAAATCGCATGGCCTCCATCTCCATCTCCATCACAATGAATCAACTTAATTCATATGCTTTGACCTTGAACTTCACACCAATCGCACCAACAATCGGAATCGTCGTAGGAGACTTGCCGTTGAATCTACCTTAATCTTGACGCAATCGGAATCGTCATCGGACACTGGTTCTGCGAGGCTTGATCGGCGAAGGACCGAGAGAGGCCGCGAATCGACCGGCATCATGATGAAAACCGGCGATCCACTGTTGCAGCACTGCGGCGAAAGTCGAGGAAGAGCTCGCCGCTTTCTTGTGAGACCGAGTTGAGATTCGAATGAGAGAGAGAGAGAGAGAGAGAGAGAGAGAGAGAGAGAGAGAATGGATCTGAATCACCAGAGTGAGAGATCAGAAAAATTTGTTGTTATAATGGTGAAGGGGTATAATTGTCATGGTTAAAAATAGTTTAAGCTTAAAATGGCCTTATCTGTACAAAAAAGATTATGTGGCCTTATGACTAATTAAAGTTTTAGAATGACACTTATATGTAATTTTCTATAGTTAATACCAGCTCAAACACTTTTTGTCACGCCACTTCTTCCCTCAATTTAAGTTTATTAATAATAAGAACTTGATGTGATTTTTTTTTTTCCAATGGTGAATATTTTCCTAGAGGTTGCATTGCAGGAAATATGGACTCGTCAAAAAATTAATCAGTCAATTGGAGATAGACACTTTCTGTAGCCCGCGATTTCCGTCGGAGCTCCAGTGACGAATATGCTATGGCGGCTGCAAGTTAGAGGTGAAGAAGAAGCTTTGATTAGCGTTTGGATTTTTTTGGGCTGTTGGGGCCTTTAAGTTTTAGTTTGGTTTTTAGTTATTATCCTACTCATGTCTTAATTCTTATGAATTTCTGACTTTGAGGGGTATGTTGCCTGCCCTTAGCTTTGTTTGGGCCTCCTTATGCCTTTTGGCTTTATGAATATCAGTTTCACGACCAAAAAAAAAAAAATTGGAGATAGACACTTTCATAGCAATTGATGAGAGACATGCAGCTTGGAAGCTTAGAAGCTCTACTTGTAATTGCTTATTGTTTAAACACCTCAATTCTAGTCAAGTACTTATTTGTGACTTGCAAGCGTCTACATAGCAATGGGATAGTTAAGTTGCTTTCTCCTATTATTGTCGTGTTTGTTTAGTCCAACGATCGTTAGCTACCAAACGTCCAAACCTAACCCTCGCAAAACGATGGAATTAGAGACAAAAGCCAACTAATATAACCAAACTGAGGCTTATTTAATAATAACATGATGAATGAATATTGTAGCCTGCAAATGCTGGACGAGAAAGTGGTTAGGTGAGCAGAAAGAGAAGCATTCCCAGGCATTGGCATTCATATTCTGCCAATATAATAGCCCACATTGTATTAATTTCTGGTAAATTATTGCCGACAATGGTTTAACTATTCTTAGTGCCCCACTAAAGTACAGTTTTATTATGAAACAGAGTTGAGTTGCTTCCCAATTCCAGGATGCATGATGACTCAGTAAGGCAGGCTTAAATATCATATCCATAAATCCAAATTCCTATAATTAAGCAAATAAACTCTACTGAATCTGTTCATGCTGCCTTTTGTTTAATTGTCTAATTAGTCAAGTTATAACAACTAACAGGATAGGGTTAGTAATCATTAACATTTTGATCTTTTCTATACTACTTTTGCGGTGAATCTTTAACAATTTCAATTCAAAAGAAATATTGTCAGGAAGCTGAAAAAAGTCAAAAACAAAGTCACATTTTCCACATCCAAGAGACAAACACCATGTGCTTGACTGCATCGATTTGTAGCACCAAGATAAATCCTGCATAGGTTTTCTCAAGGGGATTTCTCAAGTCATGCCAGCTTTTTGGCTGAGAATCTCAACTGGGGGTTAGTTTTAATCAGAGGTTCTGTTTCTTCAAAGTTTATGTTTACTGATCAAGAATTGTATAACATAAGCTGGGAAGCTAGGTTCTTTAATGGAATTCTAACATAGGTACGGTTTAAGACAGTCCTCCACTCCTCCATACAACTATGTATAATATATTCCCAATTCTTTTTATAGTTGAGACAAATGCAAGATATTCTATTTGTTAAAACTTTAATATAGTTAACTCTGTCTACACTTAAACCGCTTGAAATTGTACTAGAAAAAAAAATCACAAAAAATGACAAAGAAAAACTCCTAAAAATACAACTTAAGATGTTGATAAAGTAAATTGTTGAAGTAGAGATGCCGAAACATAAATAATTGAATACAATCTGTTTCGATAGACAAAATTAGGGGATACATTGAATTTTATTTGTTGAAAATTTGTGCATATTTACCGAGTAGGACTAATTTTTTTTAGAACTCGACTGATCAATATTCGGTTCAGATTTTAGTCATTTCATAAGAGATAGTAGAGATGAAATCAGGAAAAAGATAATGGTATATACTTTTTTTTGACTTCTCAAAGAAGATTAGATCGGCAAGTCTTTGTTTTCATCTTCAAATATATGGAAGCATATCATCATTTTCACTCTTCATAATATTTGCAGACCGTTCAGAAAGATTTTACAATCACAACTAAGTAAAAAAAAAAAAAAATGTAAAACGGCAATGACTCATCATTATAACGAATTTAACACTTCGTTGTTCATCATAGCGAATTTGACACTTACCTATTTTAAAGTGTAGTGTAAGTATTAATATGTGATCGAGTATGAAATGCCAAAATGGGTATCTTATTAAAAAAGAAAAAAATTATAGAACAAAAGAAAAAGTTTTAGTTGGATTAGACATGTGTTAGGAAGAGAATGCCAGCAAAGCAAAGTTCCTTTTCTCTTACGCCAATAACTGCAATTTACTGAGGATTCCTTTCTTTCTTTCTCAGCTCTCACATCCCCCTTAATAAATCTAATCTTCCATCTAATAAAAACAGCATCTTCTGAGTGGCTGTGGCACCAAAAGGATTTAACTTTGTTAAATTAGGGTTCTTATTATTATTATTATTATACTATCCTTGTCTACAATTTCATCATTGCAACACAGTCTCTCAGATTTCAGAACCCAAAAAGAATCTGATTCCACAGACTTTAATTCCCTCCGGAAGCTTCACATTTCCCTTCTCTGCCTGCAACTGTTTCTGCATGTATGTATATATGACCGTCCTTAACCAGAAAACAATTAAAAATCAGCGTTCCTCTTATTAGTGTTCATTTTCTCTTTTTCCATTGATTGTTTTTTTTATGTTGAAATTTTTTTGATTGTGGGGATTTGGGGTTATCTACAAGGTAAAGCACGGATTTTTGGTTGTTTTGGATTGATTCGTTGATGGGTTTTTCTGGGTTTTTGATTTGTTATTAGTAGCTGAAGTATTGGTGTCTGATGTGGTACTTTTTCAGGAGGATCTGATGCTACAGTTTGCAGTTCTGGATCGATTCCTTGATGGGTTTTTCTTGTATGATTATTTGTAGTTAGGCCCAGAAAGATCCTGATTGAAATTCATTTTTCCATTTTTTATTTGGGGGATTTAGCTTCTGAATTACAGAGCTTCAGATTGATTGGATTTTGGTATTAGTTACAGCTTTAAGTTTTAGACTTGCTGAGCTGTTGTGGGAAAATGGAGGGTCAGGTATTATTTGGTGATGAGATTCCTGTGAATTTGCCTAGAGAGGAAGACGAAGAAGAGTTTCGAAGTTGTTGCGAAGATGATGAGGTTTGGAAGGAGAACGATGAACCTGTGAAGGTGGAGTCAAAAGATGATCTTGATGAGTTTTCGGTGAAGATGTTCTTCAAGGGCATTTCTGTAACTGGGTTTGGGGACTCCAGTGTTGGGCTTTCTGGTATTGGAGTAGTTATGGAAAGAGCAGCCAATGTTCCTGTAATTCAGGTGCAGAAAAAGCTTGATTTTTATGTGGAGGAGCCTGTGGCTGACTATCTAGCTCTGATGGATGGTTTAGTGGAAGCTTTGCAGAATAATGTTCGCCGGGTGTACGCATTCACAGATTCTGAGCTTCTCTATGACCAGGTGAGTCCTTCATTGTTAAGGAGTTATGTATGTTCAGTCATTTTTTGGTTCCTTTTGTGGAATTTGAAGCCAAGAGTTTTCCCATTTTTTTTTATCTTACAGCTACATAAGTTTCTTTTCTATCTTGGATTACTTTGGAATGTAATTTTGGAATTTTTCAATGACCGTCGGTCCACACATTTTTCAAAAGTTTAATGCCAAATTACCTATTGCAATTTCAGTAATGTCACTTCTTGAGTCCATTAATTAAAGAAATGAAGAGTTTACTTCTTATCAGTTTGTTATCCTTTTCATACTTGTTTAACAGCAGAAACTTTTATAGGTAGAAATGATAGGTAATACCTTTTTCTTTACCAAAGGGCATTTGAGTGATTGCTCCTGATGATTAGTACACCTTTCTTCATTTGAGTTACAGCGCCAGCATTATTCAAATCATCTTATTGCTTGTCAAGTTTTCTTTAGTGGCTTGAGTTTTTGACAGGTATCAAATGAGGAGAAACTTGATATTCCCCTCCTTGTAGCACTGAGGGAAAGGATCCTAGAACATGCCGGTAATCTTGAAGCTTTTGTTCTGAAACTTGTCCCTACTGTAGATCTTGATCGACCATCAAAATTAGCCCAAGTGGCAATCGGAGTTGTCTCTTTTCCTGCTAAGGGCGTTGAATCTCTTGAATACTGTTCCATCTGTTGTGATGATAAACCATCAATAATGATGATCACTATGAAGTGTTCTCATGAGTTCTGTTCGCATTGCATGAGGACATATGTTGATGGGAAGATACAAGCCTCTCAAGTCCCCATCAGGTGCCCTCAGCTCAGATGCAAGTATTACATCTCCACTGCTGAATGCAAATCTTTTCTTCCACTCACTTCTTTCGAGTCATTGGAAAAAGCCCTTGAGGAAGCAAATATTCTACATTCGGATAGATTTTACTGCCCATTTCCAAATTGTTCTGTCCTGCTTGATCGTTCTGAATGCTCTTCAGCTAGTGAAAGTTCATCAATTCAGTCAGATAACAGCTGCATGGAATGCCCAGTTTGCAAGAGGTTCATCTGTGTAGATTGTGGGGTTCCTTGGCATTCTTCTATGAGTTGTGAGGAGTTCCAAAACCTCCCACTGGAAGAGAGAGATTCTGCAGATATTACCTTACATCGCCTGGCCCAAAATAAAAGCTGGAGGCGTTGCCAGCAGTGCCGTAGGATGATTGAGCTTACTCAAGGTTGCTACCACATGACATGCTGGTAAGATCACTATCTTTTACATACGAAGATTTCTTTAAAAAAACTGATTTATTGAATTCAGATTCAGAGATCGGGACAGTTAAGTTAGTCCAGTAATGAATCATTCTCTAACTGAGCAACGGAAATTAGTAGCTTGTGCTAATGTGTTACTTAGATGTTAAGCAGCATGTGTTGCAAATACTTTACTTATAGGATCACACAGATGTACAAGCTTGTAATCGGAGCAGACTCGGGCAATATGGGCTCTATTTACTATGGTCCTAATTCTTATGTTACACTTAAAAGAGTCAAATACACGGGTAGTGAATGATGGAAACTAATTAATACATGATAGCATCTGTCTTTCTTTTGGATGGCATCATTTTGATGAAGTGATTTAACTTCTAGGAACTTTTGGGAATATCCAATGCTTTTATGCATAGGCACTTGTATAAAAAGGAAATATGAATTCATTCATATTAGCTGTGATATTTCTGTGACCACATTTCTAATCAACCAATGGTAGATATGCTCAGTGTAAAGTTTACTTTCAAATAGAAGTTCTTGAATCTATACTGAACCTCTTGCTCATTTCAGGTGTGGCCATGAGTTCTGTTATGCTTGTGGTGCTGAATATAGAGATGGTCAACAGACGTGTCAATGTGCCTTTTGGGATGAAGACAACCCTGAAGACTTGGTCACTCAGTCTATGCAAGAATCTGAGCAATGGGCATGGGAAACATTCAACTCGCTTCCTATGATCATGGATGCATACTCAGAGCAAGAGAGATCACAGCTGGCACTGATCCAAAGGTTCCTAGCTGGGGGTTTCAGTTTAAGTGATCACCACCCTTACCAACCAGCCCAATCTCCGCCTCGCTGTACAGATGCCTATGTGGATGCCATGAAAGATCTCCACCAGCTTCCTTGGCTTGAGAGGTTTGTTTCTGTTATAAGTGATAACTACTATGAAGAATATATCCAATGAATAATAGGACTCCAACAATAATCTGCATAGCTTCCCAACAATACTGTAAACGTGTTTAAAGAGTTCCTCGCTCTATTAACTCTAGTTTCATGGTGATAGAGAAATTAGTGGCTCTCTGCCTTTTGAGATTCATAATCATCATGACCATCAAGGTCCCTTGTATTACCTCAAAGAGAAGCATTTATTGTTGACAATCGCTTTCTTCTTGAAGGGAGTAAAAAAAAATAGTGAATTGGAAGAACATTTCTCATGTTAGTGAATGGAAAAGACATATTTTCATTTTAAGCTGCTCTCTCTGAGATAGATTGGAAACACTGTAAATACTCATCAAATCAATAGTTGATTGTTCTCTTTGTTTACCAAGAAGTCCCTGAAATATGTCATTTATCATGGTTGCTTGAGTAATGTGAACTGAACTTTAGTTGCCCCCCATTACATTATGTGTGATAGAAAAGGACCACCCTCCCCCACTTAACAACTGGAACACCTATTCATCATTATGATTATTTGGTGGTGTTATTGGGTTTGAAGAAATCGAATGGAGTACACCGCTTATTTTGGATGAGGGATAATAGTGCTTCAATGAAATTCACGTGTTACATGGAAGTTTCTGTCATGGAATGGGAGCAGTGGCTTCTATGATACCTTGAAGTAGACAGTAACCATATCTGCAATTTTTTTCTTCTCCCATATATTTTGGCACTACAGCATCTTTGACTTCAATTCAAGTCAAATCCGAGTGTGATGAACAAGCCTACAAGCCAATCTCCTCTTGCTGCAATTACCCCACAATCTATAGGGTCTAAGCTTTTACAAAGAAAGGCTTCGGTAAGGGAGTAGTATTTGTGTTTCTCCCATGTAGGTTTCTATTCTTTGGTGAGGTTTAAGCCACTCGATCTTATGTTATCAGGGAAATAAGCAAAATTAATAGCCCTATCAAGAATTCGAGCGACGCCCGTCGCTCGTGAACCTGACCTCTCTTAGTGGGAGGCTCTATCTGGGCAGCTGCTGTAGCGGTGTGTCTGCACAGAAAAATAGACGTTCTATCTCTGACGAACGTAGCATCCAAAACCCTAACCATGGAAGTTTTGGCTTGGAATTGCCGGGGGCTAAACAATCCAGCAGCGGTGGAGGCATTGAAGGTCCTTATTCAACAGCAGCGCCCCTCTATTATTTTTATCTCTGAAACAAAAGTTAACGATTGGGAGTATATGAACACTCTGTGTCTGCAACTAGGGTTCTTGAATTGTGAGGTGGTTTGGAGCGCTGGTCAATCAGGAGGTCTTGCCCTGCTCTGGAGGGATGAGGTTGATGTTCACTTCCGCTCTAAGTCTGCACATCATATTGATGTGGAGATTAGGGCAACTGATGGTTCGGGTTTGGATTGGAGGCTGACTGGTTTGTATGGGCATCCAGTGACGGCTTCTCGTCATCTTACGTGGGATCTGCTGCGGTCCCTGGCTGTTGAGTCTTCTTTGCCGTGGGTTGTGATCGGCGATATGAATGAGCTACTCCATGCAGCAGAGAAGGAAGAAGGTGTGGTCCAGCGTGACAGTCAGATGCAACCGTTCAGAGATGTTTTGGCAGAGTGTGATCTCATTGACTTAGGGTTTACTGGATCTCCTTTCACTTGGAAGGGCCCGGGAATGAGGAGTAGGCTGGACCGCGCCATGGCTACGGCTACGTGGTCCGACATCTTTATGGCGGCGCGAGTTCTTCATCTGGCACCAATCCATGGCGATCATATCCCGATTGTCTTAGGTGTTTTCCAGGTACCTTTGCGTCGAGTTGTAAGGCAAAGCTATAGCTTTCGCTTTGAGAGCTGCTGGACGACCCGGCCAGAGTGCTTGGATATGGTGCAGGAGGGCTGGGATAGACCAATCCCTGGAGGTTTTCCCATGTTTCAGGTGTGCAAGAGAATTACACATACCCGGTTCACCTTGAATGATTGGCAGAGAAGAGTTTTTGGAGCTCGTAGGTGTGAGATTGGGATGTTGAGGGAGCGACTGCAGATTTTCCTTGATCAACCATTGACTGAGTCAAACCAACAAGAGAACGTTCTGCTGAATTCCAAGCTGGATGCGTTACTAGAAGAAGAAAATTCTTATTGGCGTCAACGTTCTAAAGTGACTTGGCTAGTGGAGGGAGACAGAAATACGAAGTACTTCCATAGGAAGCTTCAAATAGAAGAGCAAAGAATCGTTTGCAGGGCTTGTTTGATCATAACGGTAGTTGGAAAGAGTCGACAGAAGGGATGGAGTCAGTGGTGTTCCATTATTTTTCCAAGATGTTCACTGCAGGTGCGGTGGATTATGGCCATATGCAATCTGTCATTGAGCTCTTGCAGCCTAGGGTCACCGCCAGCATGAATGCTGAACTTTGTGCACCGTACACAGCAGTGGAGATTAAGGATGCCTTGTTCCAGATGTACCCAACTAAAGCCCCCAGTCCTGATGGAATGCCTCCCCTATTTTTTCAAAAGTATTGGGATGTAGTTGGGAGTGATGTAGTGGATGCGGTACAGAACTTTCTTCATTCTGGTAAGATTCTTGGTGAGGTTAATTTTACTCACATCTATTTGATTCCCAAGGTTAAAGATCCTCAGTCTGTTTCTGATCTTCGCCCAATTGCCTTGTGTAATGTTGTGTATAAATTTTGTTCTAAAGCTATTGCTAATAGGTTGAAAAAGTTTTTATCCCAGATTACTAGCCCTTTTCAGAGTGCTTTTATTCCGGGACGGTTGATCACTGATAATACCTTGGTCGCCAATGAGGTGTCACATTTTATTCACAACTGTTACTCTATCTCAGATGGTGTTTTTTCTCTGAAATTGGACATGAGTAAGGCCTATGACCGTATGGAATGGTGCTTTCTGGAGTCTGTTTTGCTTCGGTTGGGTTTTAATGTTTCTTGGGTTGCATTGATCATGAAATGTGTCACTACCGTCAGGTACGCTTTCTTGTTGAATGGGCAACCTAGAGGATATCTCACTCCTACCAGGGGCCTTCGTCAAGGGGACCCTTTATCTCCGTATCTCTTTTTATTGTGTGCTGAAGTATTCTCTGCTTTACTGGAGCGGAAAGTTTTGAATGGGGAGTTGCAAGGGATTAGTGTCTGTGAGGATGCACCTATTATACATCATTTATTATTTGTCGATGACAGCTTATTATTTGGTAAGGCTACTTCTGCAGAATGTTTTCACATTAAGGATGTGTTGAAAGATTATGAGTTGGCCTCTGGACAACAGATAAATTTCTCAAAAAGCAGTATTGTATTCAGTAAGAGCGTACCGGAGGTTGATAAATAGGCTATGGCTGGTTATTTAGGAGTTTCTATTGAGGCTAAGCATGAAAAGTATTTGGGGCTACCTACTTACTTAGGTCGCAACAAAACTGCTCCTTTTTCTTATATCAAAGAAAGATTGAGCAAGAAACTAGCAGGTTGGCAAGGTAAAGTTTTAAGTAGCTCTGGTAAGGATTTGTTGATAAGGGTGGTAGCTCAGGCTTTCCCATCTTATGCTATGAGTTGTTTTGTATTGCCGAAAGAGTTTTGTGATTCTCCACATCAGATGTGCGCTCGTTTTTGGTGGGGGAGCAAAGATGATAATAGAAAGATCCATTGGCTGTCTTGGGACCGTCTAAGCAGGCCTAAGGAGGAAGGAGGGATGGGATTTCGTGATCTGTACGCCCATAACTTGGCGCTATTGGCCAAGCAAGGATGGAGAATTCTGCGTAACCCCAACTCTTTGGTTGGAAGATTATTTAAAGCTCGTTATTTTCCTAATGATGACCTCTTATCTGCTCCTGTAGCTCGCTGTCCTTCTGCTTGTTGGCGCGGTATTTATACTACACGATCTACTCTCCGGAGTGGGGTGAGGTGGCAGGTTGGTGATGGGTCGAGGATCAGAATTTGGGAGGATGCATGGCTCCCAAGGCCGGTTTTGTTTCGACCTATCAGGTACGGTACCTCTTCTCTGGTGTTAGTTAGTGACCTATTACGTAATGGAGAATGGGATAAAGAGGTGATTGCAGCTAATTTTGATGCGGGTGATGCCTCTCTTATTTCTTCTATTCCCCTTAGCTCTAATCATGTGCCAGATAGACTTGTTTGGCACTTTGATCGGAAAGGGAAGTTTACAACTAAAAGTGCATATAAATTG
>BDJD01000059.1:96077-122801 GCA_002564525.1 Rosa multiflora | reverse complement strand
TATAACTCCCAAATCCTCAAACGTGTTTTAAACCAATAGAAAATATCATTTCCTACAATATATTGTTTCCCAAAAGTTATACGGCCAAAACAATAAATGAACCCACGCACACATATTGCTTGCATCACAACAAGATTACCAATACATATATATTTCACGTTAAATACACACACACACACGTAGTCATTCACTCAACAATGTCATTAATACCAACTATAGTTTGCAGTTAAATAAACATCTCCCAAAAACGTTAAGGTAACTCTGTTCGTAAATGAACATTGTGAGATTACTCACATCTGAATCCCGCTATGTCTTCTTATAGAACCGAGATAACACAATCACAAAATATCCGTCCAAGACCACTTCGTCAAGTACCTAATCACCTACAATCTCATCTCAGTACACGAAACACAAAGCAATTAACGTTCGAACCCTTGTTTGAACTAAAACCCTGAAAGTAACGCCAATCGAGGCGAAACTCCATCCGAGACCACCCAAAGTCTCTTGAATACTTCTATAATAAATATGTCAAAATGATAAGTACGGTCAATCCAACAGTTGGATCCTCACGATCGAAAATCAAGATAATCAAAACCGCTAAAAATCCTAACATGCTCATACGATCTCCAAATGCTGCAAACCATATATCGAAATGCTCATATCAATGAGTGGACGATGTTTGGTGAAAGAACCTGCCCCAACCGTGGCCGGACGTGCCACCATGTACAGATGGCTGCACGTACACTTCATGTGCCGCCGTGCCAAACTCCAAACTAGTTCAATCTGACAGTTTAACTTGGAGAGCTCAACACAATGATCAACTTTAATACCTGGGGTTTGAGCCAACTCGGCCTAGATTAGCGCTCCAAGCCAAAAATCATTATTCATCGTGAGTTGAAACTCCTACGGTGGAAACCGTTCAACACCACCACTAAGGATCGAAAGAGGATGCTTCCATGAGCAAAACAAGACCACTTTCGAGCCTTGCCGTCGGCGGAGCAGGGAGAACAGATTAGGCCTGCCGTTGATCTACTTCGCCTCTTCGATATGCTGCCATAAGTGAGAATCACTGCTAGAGACCACCGCAGAGAAGACAGGACAGAGGAGAGGAATAGTTCTGGGCCGGTGCGGTGTCTGGTGTCGCCGGAAAAGGAAAAGGCGACCAGGTCTATTTTTCGAGTTTGGGTCGGGTTGAGGGATTCGAAGAGAGAGAAGAGAAGATCTGGAATTTTCTGGAATTTGGTAAAAATGGAAAGCCTCGGTTTGTGTGAACTATTTTCAGAAACTTTCTATTTATACAAAATTTTCGAAAATGAAAATAACTTCCGCTGACTATAACTTTTTCATACGAACTCCGATTCACGTGTGCCACATGTCCACAAACTCATATCGACGCGCCCTGCAACTTTTGTGAAGGAATTTTCGGAGAAACTCAATGAATAAATATCAACTTTTTGATCCCTCAAAAATAAAACATTACGAGAATTTATTTGTGCGAAATACTTCCACATTATCTCCGAACTACGTACTCGCACCTACAACTACCGAATAAATTTCAGAAAATCCTCAGAAAATAATAACGAATTTCCGGGGTATTACAATTAACGTCACATATATCCAACAACTTTGATTAACACTTAACTCATTGTCATGAACTTTACCGTTAAAATTTCATAATAGTATATTTTTTTTTTCAAAAAAAAAAAAAAAAAAACTTTCATGAACTAAATGTTTCAAAGTTGGGGAAATTGTTGACACTAAATAACTCAAATGGAATTCCGCTCAAATATGTCAAAGCTGATTATTATACCTGTCTAGTAATTTAGTTTTTCCAAAATCTCAAATTTGTTAATAAAGCTAAAATTATTTTGTCACCCTGAACTTTAAACCTAGAATCATTTGTGTCCCCAAACTTCTAATTTAATTACATATGCCCCTTTACTCTCCAATATGATCAAGCAAAGCCATTAGTAAACTAATTCATTAGTTTCTTCATAATTTTGCTGATGATGAGAATCCACTTAGGGTCAGTTTTTTGCTTTGGACATGAAAATTGTGTGTTTCTTGCATGATTGAAGACCAAAATCTAATTTGAGTGAGCAACACTATATGAAGAAATTGATGGATTAGTTAAGGATTGGCTGTAGTCAATCATATTGGAGAGTATAAGGGCACAAGCGATCATATTAGTAGTTTAGGGGCACAAATGATTTTAGGTATAAAGTTCGGGGTGATAAAATGATTTTAGCTCTAAATTTATTATACCTGTCTAGTAATTTAGTTTCTCCCAAATTTCAGATCTGTTAATAAACCTCTATCATCCTTCTGAAGTAAAAGTTTCAACAAGTTTTCTCCTAAAAACCTTCAACGAGGCCATCATGTTCATTTCCCATCGTTATACTCCTTTGAACCTTTCAACAATATTATTCCCCCATTAAGAGGTGAAAAAAATATACAATAAACTTCTTTTGAACCATAAGCTAATTACTAATTGAATATTACGAAGAGAATATGAAAGTTAGACTTGAAATATTTGAATATCCCCAATTGCAAGAACAATTACTTGCAGATATTGGAAGATAACATGTTACTCAACAAATCAATAGAGATTAATCAAACATATAACATAATTAGACATGATGCAGTCTGTAATGTTCTTATTACTCATTTTATCCTTATCATCTTGTAGCAATAATATATGAAGAGCAAATGTAATCAGAAAACAAAGCAAACAATAAAAAGTAGATGGAGAAACTAAATTAATAGACAGGTATACTAATCAGCAAAATACACAATTGGTGACTCTAGATGTTGTCTAGTTAGTGCAAGGCTTAGTCATGTCTGGAACTGAAAGAATTTGGAGGAGATGGTATCTCTAGTATCCCTTCCAGCATTAGTACCACCTTCTTCATCGAAGGGCGCAATGATGGTTCCTCCTGGATGCAGCAAAGACCAAGCTTAACCATCTCCCGTAGTTTGCTCGTATCAATCTCATCATCATCCTTCACTAGCTTATCCAGTTCATTGGCCTCCAAACAATGGTACATCCAATTCTCAAGAGTTAATAGATCCTCAGGTATGTCCATGGTGGAACCTCTTTGACAGCATATGATCTCCAACAATACAATCCCGAAGCTGTACACGTCCGCTTTCACTGTTATCGACATGTTCCTGTGCCACTCAGGTGCAACATAACCCCTGGTTCCTCTGAAGCCAGTATATGTCTTGGATTGGTCAGCTTTCAACAGCTTGGCTAATCCAAAATCAGCAAGCTTTGCACATTTCTGCTCGGTCATCAGTATATTTTCTGGTTTGATGTCACAGTGAATGATTTGTGTCTCACACTCTTCATGGAGATATAGTATACCTTGAGCTACATTGAGGGCTACACTGACTCTTTCCTCCCAAGTTGGCCTTCCACCATAAGATTTGAAAAAGAAATGCGCAAGTGAGCCGTTGTTCATGTACTCATAAACCAGAAGCCTATTTGTTCCATCATGACAGTATCCAAGCAATTTCACTAGATTCTTGTGATGAGTTCTCCCAATTGCATTCATCTCATTACGAAACTCTCGCTCTCCTTCATCCACCACTGTCTCTAGTTGCTTGATTGCCACTTCTCTCCCACCAATCACCCCTTTAAAAACTGTCCCAAAAGCTCCTTTTCCCACTTGATTGGTGAAGCCTTTGGTTGCCTTTTCAAGTTCACAATATGTATATGACTGCAGTGTAACACCTTCAACCAGTCCTTCACCAGCTGAATTTGTAAGCTTTCGGTAATTCCAAACACGATATCTATATATAACAACACCAGTAATCGCCATAATAACAAGTGAAAAAGTTAAAGTTGCAATGCTGCTGATAAATATGACTCTGTCAACATTTTTTCTCCCCTTGCTCCTCCTTTTTGTATCAAAACTCTCATCAGTAGTATCCTTTTTGACAAAGGTTGTCACCACACCAGGTTTGCGAGTTCTTCCAAATCTTAGAGGGAGCTTTTGTTTTCCGCACTGCTGGTCCCTAAATATCGCAGCTTCACAGTCGTTCCTGTTCCACAAGAACACAATAAGAATTTAGGCCACAGAGGCCAAGAGGAGCACACTTATCAACTGCTGGTGACCACTCAATTGCCCAGGAATCATTCAGAACCAAACTGTTGGAGTACAACCGGAGTATTCCATCAGCATCAATCGTGAGACGATAGCCACGATTCATAGAAAGGCTATTCTTAAGAGGAAAACTTTTTATCTTGAAACCGGTGGAATTAAGAAGATAGAGCCCTCCATTTTGATCAAGATTGAGGGACACATTGTTCCCAGCTCTGAATGTCCCAGTGTTCCAATACGAATATTTACTAGGACTCAATGTAAATGGACCAATTGGATACTGAACCAGGTTGCCATCTCTCTGCATGATCACTTGAAACCTTCCACTTGAGTGATTCGTGTTCGAGATGGAGGAGATGAGCTTTTTTCCAGCCGAAAGATGCTGCCCGAATACAATGGTATCTGTAGGAACATCAGAAGTCTGCCAAATGATGTTTGAATCAGAATTGTAGAGGACAAAGTTACCTGAATCAAGCATGGAGGCCCTGACAGCAGGCTGGAAAGAATTTGAAAGGAAGGCATTCTTGTTTGTTGAAATGAGCTCAACTCCTTTGTCACTCACAGTCAATTGAACATCATTAGGAAGTGGCTCTTGTTTAACAGCATCACGATTTGCTGTCCAGATGATTGTTTTCGGATTGGTTTTCTCGAACCAGATGCCTACAGCAAGGTCGTTTCCTTGCCTATAGAAGCCAAAAGCAAACTGACCAGAATTCGATAACCAATATGAGTTGTTTTGGGGATATAGAGAAGCACCTAGGCTGATATTCCCTTGCTGAGCGGTTGCAACTTGAAGAAGAAGAAGAAGAAAAATTGCAGCCATGGTTGAGTTTTTCGTGCTTTAGAGACCCTTACTTATTATACAAAATAGCTTTGGATCCTTCAAGAGAAAGAATATCATCAACCTATGAGAAAGAATATCATATGAGAAAGAATATCATCAACCTATTCAAGATTCCAAGTGCCTAACTCAATTTTGACCTTCATACTAGATAGGAGATAATGATTTCCCATAGCTTTTACTAGTAGCAGCCCTAAATCTATTCCATTCAACTGGATTGAAGTGTTAAAACGAGTAAGAAAACAAGGACCAAGTGTTGAACATGGGTACCGTTCCATTCGGTTCATTTCTGTTTCTCAGGACTTGCATACTGCTCTATTTTTCATCCAAACACTCTTGTCAATTCAAACTACTCAAAGCGTTTGACAAAAACTAAATATTGATTTAATTACTTCAAAATTTTCATTAAACAATTTCTAGGAGCAAAGACCGTTTTATTGACAAGGGAAGAAGCCATCTTTGACGCTTAATTAGGCATCAGCATGAACAGCAGATCACCCAGTTTTCAACCCAAAAAGTATCATATTCTTCATAAAAATTTTCCGAAACTAAAGTAAAATAAAACAAGAATTTATACAGCAGACCAATGTTTCTTGATTCTGTCTGGCAGTCGTGTGTGGTTTTATTACATTGAACAAGTAAAATGGACATGATTTTTTTTCTTATACCATCCTTTCTTGCTGTACAAGCATTCCCAAAAACCAAAAATCTATTTTGCTTGTATTTATTTGCAGATGGAAACCATTACAATTTGATCTAACAAGGCATGATATGTTTGGTCATGGTGTCATAGCTCAACCCCATCCCCAACCCAACACTCAAAACCTTCATCAAATCCCCACACATCCTCCTCATGAAATGCCCTTCACCATACCCACTCTGCATCACCAGCAATATCTTAGCCACCCCATTGCTCTTCCCTACACACTCCCTAGCCCTCTTATCCCCCAACATGCAACACACGCTCCACAAAACCGCCACGCCGTCCTCCGTCGCCGCCATCGACCCCTTCATCAGCCTCTCCGCCACCGCCGCCACGCATTTCGGCTCCCCGCTTATCTCGGACCTGCCCTCCGCGCACGTGGCAATCTTGGACAACAGCTTCATCGCCTTCTCCGCCAGGGAAACGCTGACGTCAGGGTTCGAGAGGGTTTCCGTTATGAATTGGACGAGTCCGAACCGGACGAGTTCGGATTTGACTGACCGGGTCACCGACTCGAAACGATTAATGGCCGAGAAAGAGGGACTGTTGACCGCACTGAACGACCTGTTGACCTCGGAAACCGATCGGAGCTTGCACGACGTCGTTTTCTCGTGCTTGGTCTCGTTGTCGGTGACCCGGTCAGTCAAATCCGAACTCGTCCGGTTCGGACTCGTCCAATTCATAACGGAAACCCTCTCGAACCCTGACGTCAGCGTTTCCCTGGCGGAGAAGGCGATGAAGCTGTTGTCCAAGATTGCCACGTGCGCGGAGGGCAGGTCCGAGATAAGCGGGGAGCCGAAATGCGTGGCGGCGGTGGCGGAGAGGCTGATGAAGGGGTCGATGGCGGCGACGGAGGACGGCGTGGCGGTTTTGTGGAGCGTGTGTTGCATGTTGGGGGATAAGAGGGCTAGGGAGTGTGTAGGGAAGAGCAATGGGGTGGCTAAGATATTGCTGGTGATGCAGAGTGGGTATGGTGAAGGGCATTTCATGAGGAGGATGTGTGGGGATTTGATGAAGGTTTTGAGTGTTGGGTTGGGGATGGGGTTGAGCTATGACACCATGACCAAACATATCATGCCTTGTTAGATCAAATTGTAATGGTTTCCATCTGCAAATAAATACAAGCAAAATAGATTTTTGGTTTTTGGGAATATGCTTGTACAGCAAGAAAGGATGGTATAAGAAAAAAAATCATGTCCATTTTACTTGTTCAATGTAATAAAACCACACACGACTGCCAGACAGAATCAAGAAACATTGGTCTGCTGAACCATTTAAAAATAATTATTTTCACTGTTAAATCGATATCTAAGGGTGGTTGAGCGTAATTTTTTTGTTAGTTACTGATTATGTGAACATTAGATTAAAGATTAGATGACCCTTTTTTTTCGTGAGTCTATCAAGTTCTTTAGGGGATTTTGAGTGATTGCTAATTTGTCTGGTTCTTTAGGGGATTTTAATTTAGGATTTTTGTCCATTTACCTCAATTTTAGGGATCTTTTTCTTACTTTTGGGTTTATGTTTTTTTAATTCTCCGTTACCCAAAACACTCTAAGAAAGTTTTCTCTAATAACCCATTAAATTTGTTATTTTATTTTTTGTTTATTTTTGAGACTATTTTACCCTCATCCCTTCGTTACATAGAGAGAGAGAGAGAGAGAGAGAGAGAGAGAAGAAGCCAAAAGAGACTTCGCTGGAGTCCAGTCACTGGCCGTTGGATTCCCGTAACCAGTTGTCGGATTTCCATCACCGGTCGCGGGAATCAGGTTCACAATCTCTAGATTCTAGTCACCGGATGCGAGATTCCGGCAATTAAAAACTGGAATTCGGTCATCGGTCACCACCCATCAGACTTCTCTGAAAACCTTGCCGAAGGTCCCCAAAGAGATCGTCAAAGATCTCATAGGTCACTGAAAATGTTTATTGGTTCTGGGCTTCTGCAAAAAAAAAAAAAAAAAAAAAAAAAAAAAAAAAAAAAAAAAAAAAAAAAAAAAAAAAAAAAAAAAAAAAAAAAAAAAAAAAAAAAAAAAAAAAAAAAATTGATTTGGGCATGTAGAAAATGCTTTGGGCACCCAATCTTGTTCTTCTCCCTTCTTCCACGGTTGCAGAGCCGGGACAGGAACCTTAAGTTCACAATTGTGATTCTTTACAACACATCAACAAATCGAGATCTAAGTACCAAGATACAATACATGAATCAAGATCTAAGTGCCAAAATCTCATACAGAGGCTTCAAATTAGGGAAGTTGTGGAAGATGATCTTCTGGTTCAAAACGACGACTAGCGCAGGAGCTTGAGTCCTTGATCTACGACAGAGGCTTATGTCACGCTGCTGCACAGCGAAGAGTTTCTGTTGGGTGTCCGAATGCTCGGAAAATCCATATGCAACGCCGGATTCACCAACGACATGGTCGTCCTCATTTCCGACGACATCTCTGACTGCGCCATGAAGCTGAGAGAGAGAGAGAGAGAGAGGGCACATGTAATTAATTAATCAAGTCAAGGGAAAAACTGTCATTTTTCTTTAAACAGGGTATTTGGGAATAAAAATTTGTTGCTGGGGTAAGTGAGATAATTTTAGCCAATTTTGGTGCTTTGGGTCAAGGACCCTTTAATTTACCTGAATGTTCTAGCGGTACTTAAATTTAATTGTCATGATAAGATTTTTGAAGGATCTTAATTCTACTTGATGTCCTCTCGATATATATATTTTTTTTCATTCTATTTTGAGTAGAAAATGTATGTACTTGAGTTCGTAATTTTAATTCTCAATTTCAGGATTATATGGACAATTCTTAGGTTCACCCCTAGGGTGAACGAGCATATTCACCCTCACTGTCGATTAACATACTTTTACTTGATAAATTTTTAATCCAATGTCTATAATAACTTTATAATTTTCTAATCCAACCATACATATTGTATAATATAATACAAAGATTAGCTCTGTAAAAAATCAATCAAATTGAAGACCTTTTAGTTATTTATTGCTATGAAATATATGGACAGTTTATCATAATAGTAGTAAGTGTTGTTAGAACCATCCATTTGTTTGATTCAATTAGATAATTAAACGATTTTCAATTCGATTGATTTTTTACATAGATGATTTTTAAAGGCTGATTTAAGATATGAACCATTGAATTTTAAATTTATCAAGTAACAGTATGTTAATCGATAATGTGGATGAATATGCTCGTTCAGCCAAGAAGAATTGTCTTTTTTGATAACATTAGCTGTGATTTTTTTGCATAAAAGGAATACTAATAAAATTATTGACTTGTCCATTGTAATGTTATGTTTATTATTTTTTTCCAAAAATGTATTAATTAAATATAAATGGAAAAAGAATCAAAGCTAGCTGCAATGTCTTGCGTGTGTAATTGGGAGAAGTTGAGTCAGTCTCGTGTGTAGGAGTGAAGACCTTTAAATTTTCTGGATTGGGTCCAAGTATGGTGTATAAATGGGGTCTTGCTTCTGACTTTGCCGTTTGCACAACGATAAAACCAAAGACTCTACCACTATGGGTCACCAACCCCGTCTTGTGTTGAAAAGAAGAGAAATTCCAACCTAATTTTCTTTTTGTGTTTTCTGGAGCCATGTACGTCCAACTCCTTTCTGGGTTCAAAGATCTAAAGTGAGTTGGTATAAAGCTATGGAAAAGGGCTGCTACAATAGAGACATATTCACACACAAAACCTTGCCAATCTCAAATGCATTTTAATAATGCCCATAATTAGTAATGAAAAAAATTAATACTTTTTTATTTTCATTAATATTATCAAAAATAATGATTGCATAATGTATGTGAGTGGTTAAAAGTATTGAGTATGGTATAGGACTTGTCTGGACATGATATCGACTCTTACGAGTATTTTCTTTGTGATTGGTTTCATTATGTTGCATTATTTCATCGGATTTTTTTTATGCGAAAATACTATTAATTAAGATGGAAGTCCTTGGGGCACCCACAGTTTACATTGTCGAATAACAAGGCATTTGAGGCCTCTCTCAGAACCAGATTGGTCCAAGAAGCACTAGCACTAAGATCATGCCCTAGGTTAGCTATGGCATCTTCTAGAAAATTTGCCTTCCTAAAAATATGTTAGAAGTAATGACCGAAAAAGATGCAACAAGAGATTTGATATCCTGAATAATCTTGAGTAGTCTCCATGATGGTTTGATGACTCCAGTGACAACATCGATGACTAATTTTGAATCGCAAGCCTAATTCTTGCCCTTTATGTAACTTTGGTAATGACTAGAAAATTACGTAGTAGTACATGACCAAAGATGTAAACACAGAAAACTCACTTTCAAAAAGATTTATACAAATAAGGACATGAGCTCAGACCCAAAAGTCAAATGATGCAAGCTTGATTCCCAATTTTAATGCAAAATGACCAAAATGCTCCGTTTGATGAAATATTTACGCGTATGCCACTGATCCAATGCCAACACCCCAAAATGTAGGGGTGGGCGCGGTGCGGTTCGGTTCGGTTTGAGGCTCAAACCGCAACCAAACCGCTTTTTTCGGTTGACCTATATATCAAACCGCAATGACATTACAAAAGGGCTGAACCGATTATTTGGGTTACACCATTTTTCGGTGCGGTGCGGGTCGGTTTCGGTTTGGAGCGATTTATTAATTTCAATTAGAAAGAGAGGGACAAAATCAGGCTTATTTTTACCTAACAATTTCAATAAGGCAT
Organism: Rosa multiflora; assembly: GCA_002564525.1. Lineage (NCBI taxonomy): Eukaryota > Viridiplantae > Streptophyta > Magnoliopsida > Rosales > Rosaceae > Rosa > Rosa multiflora. The sequence goes on along the minus strand of BDJD01000059.1, from coordinate 112,439 downwards.
AAATAAATTTTGAATGCATTTAGAGTCCACACAAATCAGTAAATGTCACCCAAATATCAAGCAACTTGCAGAAAGACCATAGTAACTTATTACACACACACACACACACAGATATATATATATATATATATATATATATATATATATCAATGATCAAGCAAACATAGCAACTTATTACAAACTGAAAACCTAATCAAAAATGGATTTCTTATATATTGAAAACCAACATTTCCACCAATAGAGAAATTATAAATAAATAAAATGTAATTAAAATAAATTCGGTGTGGGTCGGTTTAAATCGGGCGGTTTATGACCCGAAACCGCAACCAAACCGCTTTTATACGGTTCGGTGCTGTGTGATCATAAAATGACACATTTTTAGTTCGATGCGGTTGTCGAACTGTTTTTTCGGTGCGGTTCGGGTCGGTAACCGCATTTTCGGTACAAAATGCCCACCCCTACCAAAATGCTCGTGTTCTACTACTGCCCTCATTCTCGAGACCCAACGACCCGGAAGAAGACCCGACCGAAATTTTGATTTCCGGCGACCAAATGACTGCGGACCACGGGTGTCTGGTTTGTCTCCTCAGCGTCGATCTACTTCTGGGCCTCTAAAGCACAGGCCCACTCCTAGGCTGATCACGATTCTAATCTCCTCTTGTTCAGTCCGCCGCTGCCCTCGGAAGCTTCGCCTGCGGTTTCGATGTCGGCGTTCGAGCCGTTCTGGATGCCCGCGCCTGCCCTAACCTCTTCTTGCTTTTATCTCATCCTGATGACAAGGTAACTTCATTTGATTGAAAATGTTTAAGTGTACTGAAAGCATTTGATTGATTTGATCGTGTTATCAAGTCTAGTTTACTGTTCTTTTTCCTCTGTTTGCTTGCTCTGTAGCTTCATTGCTTCAGGTTTCGAATTATGAATTTCTGGTAATTATAGATAAAATGATGAATTTAGATGACTTTGTTAATTGTTCAATTTTTCATTGAGTTACTAGTTTGAGCCAAAACAGAAACTGACTAGCATTGCTGGTGCGAAATGGAAAGTTTTATATAGTAAATGTATTCTATCTGCAGTAGTCAAACTATTTTAACTGTCATTTCCAATCTATTGAGTAATCAAGGACTATTGAGATGGATGATTGCCTCTAGTTCACCTTTAATCAAACGCTTATGATTTGTAGTTAGTGTCAAGATTTAGTTGTATGACGACTCGTAAATGTCACCCATTTCAGCTGATGTTAATGCTTCTAAGATGCTAGTATATATATTGGTTTTAGAGCTGTGGAAAGATTGAATCATTCATGATTCTCATTTGAATCCACGGAACGTTCTTTGGAATCTGAACTTGGATTTTATTTTTTTATTTTGCAAGATATATATATATATATATATATATATATATATATAGTGACTTTCGTGCCAACATGCTTTCAATTTGAGATGTAGTTGAAAAAATTTGGAATGTTCAGGGCCCTTCGACCTTCGCTCATCTGATAAGAGCTGCCCCATAAGACAAGAACCTGTTATATTGAACTCTTACCTCTTTTGGCCCTTTTACGCTTGATCCTTGCCTTACCACTCTATGGTTTTAAAATTCAAGCACCCATAGAGCCTACCGTTTAACCACCATACGAAACAATCACTAACCTGCTAAATGATAACCTGTAATATCAGAAGTTGATAAGTTTCATTGGCTTCCAGATTGTTGCAGGAAAATGCCAAAGGGATGGTCTCAGGGGGCCTTTTTATTGGATTAAGAACAGAAACACAGTCGAAGCTTTGGATGACTCTTGTGAAGTGAATATAAAGAAAAAGTCTTCCTTTCTTTTGCAGAACAAATATTTTTCATACGGGATTAGATTAGATAACCCAAAGCCAAGAGCACTAGCAATAGCAGGGGAGAGGAAGCAGATCAAGAGCAATATGACCAGCTTTGCATTGTTCTTGTTAATCTGCTTCCTGTGAGTATTCTTTGAGTTTTTTTATTTACACTGAAATCAACTTGGATGGTCTTTTATCAATATACATGTACATAGTTATCAAGTCTTAAGATTTCTTGTTTAGTTATCAAGTAAGATTTCTTGTTTATTAATTCTGCAAGTATGAGTGTAATGAGTGCAGTAGCAGAATTAGGCGATGACGAGTGCAGTAGCAGAACACGAATACGAGGGCAGTAGCAGAATTGGATAAGCATGACTACAGCGAGTGCAGTAGCAGGATTGGATCAGTGCAGTAGCAAGATTAGGCGATGACGAGTGCAATAGCAGAACACGAGTATAAGTGCAGTAGCAGAACTGGACGAGTATGATTGCAGTAGTAGGATTAGGCGATGACTAATGCAATAGCAGAACAAGAGTACAAGTGCAGTAGCAGAACTGGATTAGTATGAGTGTAGAGAGTGCAGTAGCAGGATTGGATGAGTGCAGTAGCAGGATTACGCGATGACTAATGCAGTAGCAGAACAAGAGTACAAGTGCAGTAGCAGAACTGGACTAGTATGAGTGCAGCGAGTGCAGTTGCAGGATTGGATGATGACGAGTGCAGTAGGAGAATACGAGTACAAATACAATAGCAAGCAACAAGATTTGAACAAAAAAGAGTTGGGATAGTCTACAGTACATTAATGTACTGATACATCAAGTAGACTAGGTTCAATACAGAGGTAGACTAGCTCAGTACATGGGTAGACATGCAAGAGTTAGTCTACCCTTGAACTAAGCTAGTCTACATCTGTATTGAACCTAACCTAGTCTACTTGATGTATCGGTACATTAATGTACTGAAGTATTTTCCAAAAGAGTTTGGATTAAAGAAAATAATTAAGATTTAGTTATCCATGTATGAAGGTTAGAACTGTAAATGTTTTATTGACACATGGCAACGAAGTAACATAAAGAGATTATTCTTAGAAAAAAAAAGGTAACATAAAGGGATTAGAAGTTAAAAAAAAGTAGTTCAGAGTCAAAAAGTAAATTAACTCATGACATGTGGCAAGTGGATGACAGATTGTCCTTATTTGTAAGATTTAAACTTTATAAAAGGATTAAAGGTCAAAAGAAGTAATTAAGGATAAAAAAGTAAATTGACTCATGACATGTGGCAAGTGGAAAGCAAATTGTCCTTATTTGTAAGATTTAGTCCTTATATGTTTAATTCAATCTTTAAATGATGTATTTGTTAAGTCATCTTTTGTCAATAACTTATATGTAATTTGTTAATATAGTAATTTGATTAACAATGCATTGATGAAAGAAGGAAAGTAGTTTGTTCTTGTTCCAACTCTTATTGATTATGTAATCTTCAACCGTTTCATTCCAATTAATAGCACTTTTTTTTATTTTCATCAAGTAATTCATATAATGGGAAAGTCAAAAACCCAATAGAAAATCCAGAAATTGATAGACTTACCATTTCCAACTATCCATCTCAAACCTTTAATGATCAAGCTCCTGGCCTCCACAATTCCTCTCCAATGTTAAGGAATTAATATGCTTCTTTGTGACATAGAAAAAAAAGAAGTTTTCCTTAGGTATTTTTTCCTTATATTTGAGACCACCAATTGTCTCTAACTCTCTATCATTGATCACTTTCCAAGCTAATTTAGCAATAGCAGCATTATTAAAGAAAGCTGAAGGTCTAATTCCCAAACACCCCACCCCACACACCTCCCCCCCCCCCCAAAAAAAAAAAAAAGACTTAGGTTGACAAACTTGTTCCCAAGCTACATGAGAACATTTGATGTTAGAGCCCTGGAAAAAAGACATTTCATGTTTGTCAATACTAGCAAATTTTGAAACAATACATAACATGATTAAGCATACCAACAAGGTTTAATATATATAATTTTAATATATATAATCAGGGTTAATCTACCTACCTACTCTGGTGAGTGCACCTTTCTTCCAGCCTATTAGCTTCTTTGGAATTTTCATTAGCAATTCTTTTGCATTAGCTGGATCTTTCCAGAAGATAACATTATGTATGCCAAGGTACTTACCAATAGTAAATTTTTATTGAATGTTCAGGATGTTGACAATATCCTATTTGATTATATTCGAAACCTTAGGAGAAAAATAAAGTGAAGATTTATGAAAATTAATTTTTTGTCCTAAAGGTTAAGAGAATTTTGAAAGAACATTGCGCATATTTCTAACTCCTTTTCTAGTTACCTTGGCAAAAATTAAGTACTAATCTACAAACATTAAGTTGGATATTCTAAAACCAAGTGGAGAAGAAAGAATGCCAACTTGGGACTTGTTAATGTTAGAACCGAAGGCTCTAGGTAGCTTTAGATAGAGAAAAGTTAGTGTTAGCTTGACACAAGAAGTATAGTGGTTCGTCTTCCGCCTTAGCAGCTTAACTAGTGTGTTTAGGCCTTGCGGCCCAAGGGGATTACAAGAGATGTAATGGGATAGAGTTTTAGTGGGACGAGGGGTCCCTTTTATAGGTAAGGGAACCCCTCTCCTTTACATTTTCTTCAATGTGGGATGCAAAACCACTATTCTAGTCTTAGAAAGCATGTTGTGAAGGCAACTTGGCAAGGCTAGGAAGGTTGCTTCCCGGCGAGGATCTTGGCCTCTTCCTACTACCACGAGGTAGATTATATGTCGGGCTATGGTATGCATGTCGTGGTTGGGCCCCACCATGGCTTGTGGGCCCACAAAGACCACAAAGAGGGTGTTACTTATGCTTGGTTGTGTAGTAAATCCTCCATATTATTGGAGGTATGTACAGGATTTATGGTTGCTAGCTAGGGCATTTAGGTGTCTAATTAAAGGTTCCATGGCTAAAATGAAAAGGTATGGGGAAAGGGGATAACCTTATCTTACTCCTCATGTAGGTTAGAACCAACTAGCAACAGTTCCATTTACCAGAATAGAAAAAGAGACAAAGGACAGGCAGTTGATAAATAACTTAATCCAATTTTCATGAAACCCAAACCTAGCAAGGGAATTTGATATAAAAGACCAGTTAATAAAAGCACAAACTTTCTCAAGATCAATTTTCACAGCCATTACACGTCTTTCCTTTTTTTCTTTGAAATTCAGAAAAAAGTTCATGTGCAATGAGGATGTTATCTTGTATTTCCCTTCCTAGTGCAAAAGCACCTTGTTTTTTAGAGATGCATTTTTCTAAAAGGGGTCTCAACCTTTTCACCAGAATTTTAGTAATGATTTTGTAAGAGACATTGCAAAGGCTTATAGGTCTAAAGTCACTAACATGTTAAAAAATCAACTTTGGGGATCAAGGCAATATTGGTATAAGGAGATTGAGGGGTCTCCCCGTGGCAAAATTATCTTTGATCATTGCAATTTTAGTATCCTTTACCTCATCCCAGTAGTTCTGGTAGAAAGCTGCATGTAAGCCATATGGTCCTGGGACTTTTAGACGGTTAGACCTCTAATGGCTTTAACTGCATCCCATACTTTCTCATCAGTAACTTATTACAAAAGCATAGCATTATCATTGTCAGTTATGCAAGGCTCAATAATTGAGATAAATTCCTGCATTGAGTTTTTACTTAGATGGCACGTTAATTGAAATATTTTCTTAAAATCCTGGACAAGTATATCTGCCATTTCCTGGTTTGAAGTGGCCCAGTTTTCATTTAAATCTCTAATCTTTGTGATGAAATTGGATCTCTTTCTCATGTTGGCTTGAGTTTGGAAGAACTTAGGTGGCGTTCGGTAATCTTTTCAAGTCATCTTTTTCATTTTATAAAATGAAAATGGCTTGAAAATGTGTTCGTTGGTCTGTTTTAAAAAATGCAGAAAATATTTTTTGAAAATATTTTTTTATTTTACTCGTAAAATAGGAAAACGACAAATAAACGTTTTCACTTTTTCATTCTCATATTTTAGAAAACATGGAGATATATTTTCCAAAACAAAGGAAAAAAAAGAATGTGCTCTCTTCTTTCATATTCTCACGTCGTTATCTTCTTCTCAGATCTCTCTCTCATCTCTAGTCGCCATATTCTCTTGTTTTTGAAAATTGTTTTTAGAATAAGCTACCGGACACATTTTCGGATCTCAAAAATCCAATCTTGTTTTCTCGTTTTTATTTTCAAAATCGATTTTTGAAAAATCATTTTTAAAAACGTTACCGGACAAGCCCTTAGTGTTTCTATCTCCCAAACTGAGCCAATTTTCCCTTGCTTTTTGTGCCTAAAAAATTTCTTCATCTTTGTAGCATTGGGTTAATGCCTCTCTTAGCTACACATCTTGTTCCTGTAAATAGGCAGAAGATGGTGAGAGCACAAATTGATTATGCATATTAGTACTTCTATCTTTAGATCTTCTATCTTTTTAAAGTGCTTCCAAAGACAACCTTGTTCCAATCTTTAACTTGCTTAGTAAACTGGCTAGAAATGGTAAGATGGGGGTTATTTTTTAAAGGGATAAATTATGTTTAGTCCATATACATTGCCTCTCTCATCGTTTCAGTCCCTGACATTCTAATTTAATCTAAAAACTCTCTGATCTCTCAATTTCCCTCCAATAGGTCATTTCCGCGGGAAATTAGGTTGGCCTTAGGTGAAATGTCCAATATACCCCTATGTTATTTCTTTTTCCTTTTTTCTTTTTAATTTCTTTTTTTCATTTTTTCTTTTTCCTTTTTAATTTCTTTTTTTCTTTTTAATTTCTTTTTTTTCCTTTTTTCTTTTTTCCTTTTTAATTTTTTTCCTTTTTAATTTCTTTTTTGTTTTTCATTCTGCCTACTTTCTCCTTCCTCAACCCACCAATCCCATTCCGATCAAACTCCACAACCCATCTGTTTCCCAATCAGCTCGGAAATTCACCTCCAAACCACTCCCCTCTTGTTTTCACAGCTTACTTCTCTCTCTCCCACTCAAATCCCACTTTCTCTCTCCACATCAAGTCTCAATTTGGAAACCTTTCACTAAAAATTACCATTTTTTAACTTTTCACTGAAAACTACCATTTTTTCATACTCTGAGGTTTTTGGGTCTTGCTCAAAATGGTGATTTGGATTTTGGGTTTGGTTGAAATGGTGGTTTTTGATGGCCAAGTTCTTTCACTAAAAATTACCATTTTTTAACTTTTCACTGAAAACTACCATTTTTTCAGACTCTGAGGTTTTTGGGTCTTGCTCAAAATGGTGATTTGGATTTTGGGTTTGGTTGAAATGGTGGTTTTTGATGGCCAAGTTGACAATAGCCAGAAGTGAAAAAGAAAAATGGTCGCCGACGTGGAGAACGAGAATTGGGGTTTCGGGTCGATCTAGATTGGTTCGCCAACGTGGCGGTACTGATGCAACAGAATACGATGGTCATTAAAAAGGAAAAAGAAAAAAAAGGAAAAAAAGGAAAAAAGAAATAAAAAAAGAAAAAAGAAAAAAGAAAAAAAGAAATTAAAATGGAAAAAGGAAAAAAGAAAAATAAAAAAAGAAAAAAGAAAAAAGAAAAAAATAAATTAAAAAGGAAAAAAAAGAAAAAAAAGAAATAACAGAGGGGTATATTGGACATTTCACCCAAGACCAACTCCTAATTTGACGCCGCAGGAACCTATTTGAGGGAAATTGTGACGTCAAGGAGTTTTTCGATTAAATTAGAATGTCAAGGACTGAAACGATAAGAGAGGCAAAATACAGGGACTAAACAGAATTTAACCCTTTTTTAAATTTTGTTTCCAGATACTTGTAACTAAAGGTTTAAAATCCTTGTGGGAAAGCCACGTTTCTTCAAACTTAAAAGACTTAAGAATGTCTTCTTTCCTTATGCTATATTGTTAAGCATATTGGACCATGGTCATCTCCTATAATAGGTAGATTTTCCAGTTTGCGGTTAGGGTAGTCATTTAGAAAAGCAGCATTAACATAGGCTCTATCCAACCTTTCATAGATTAAGGTATCATCCTTGTGATTTTTGGTCCAAGTAAAAGGTAAGCCAACAACATTTAGAGATAAGAGGTGCTCCTTATTTAATAAGTCAATGAAGTACAAGAGAAAATGTCATCGGCGACAACCAAAAGTTGTTGTAAAAAGTCTAAATTTCTCGCTGAATTAAAAATGCGACGATTTTGGGTTGTCGCAACCAGTTGTCGCCTTATGTGTTTTACTGATTGTCAAAAGCGACGAAATTACATGGTTGTCGCTTTTTCAATATGCGACGCATTTGGTTCCTCGCATATAACAAATTGTGAGACACACAAGTGTGTTACTAAAAACTATATACGAGACTTTATATTTGTTGCTATTTTTAATATATGAGACTTCGTTTACGTCGCATATTCCATATGTAGGGCTTGGATGTTTGTTGCATTTTCAATAAGCGGCGCAATTTATTCCTCGCGTATGACATATTGCGAGACAAGTGAGTGCGTTACAGAATGCTATAAGCGAGACTTTATGTTTGTTACAATCTCTAATATACGAGACTTCGTTTACATTGCATATTCCGTCTGCGAGGCTTATATATTTGATTAAAAATTTATATGCGGGACTTTTTTTTGTTGCAAAAAGTAACTGCGAGGTTTCATTTTTGTTGCATACATTAATATGTGACACATATGTATTTATTGTAGAAACTTATAAGCGAGATTTCTTATTTGTCTCCTATAATTTCGTCGAGGAACTAATTGCACCGCATATTGAATAAGCAACAACCGTGGAATTTTGTCGCTTTTGACAATCAGTAAAACACATTAGGCGACAACTAGTTGCGACAACCCAAAGTTGTCGCATTTTCAATTAAGCGAGAAACGATTGTCTGTTGCAAATTATTATAGACGAGGTTAGGTTGTTTGTCTCATTTAATAATAAGCGGAATGTGAAAAATGGATACATATTTCTTGCTCAAATTTAATTATTTATTTAAAAAATTTAAATAATTCCAATATTTGAAAAAAATAGCTTCATTAATAATATTTATCTGTAAATAATTAAATCATAAACCAAATAAAGTCTACAAATATTCTACTAAAAAATAATAATAGCTAATAAAAAATATTAAAAAGTTTACCAAGACTAACTAAAACCTAAACTAATTACTACTCAAAACTTCGCAAGGTATCAAATTTCATCATCTTCATCATATTCTTCATGTTCCAAATTGTCTGCATTGTTTGACACTATCTTCATCTCTTGGCTCTCCTTAAGGCATGTTAAATGAAAGGCACAGCTCCGCCACAATTCATACTCTTTTGTTTCTTCGACTAGCTGAATTCTTGTTACATTTATCCTTTATAAATAATGTGAAGTCAAATATATATACTCTAAGATTTTTAATCCAAGCATAAAACTGAAAAAAAACATAACAAAAATATTTTGGAGAAAAAAAATGAAGGTGTAGAGAATACATACAATATACTTTGGATTGGTGTAGAGTTTATCACATGCATAGCCATTGCCATATCCTTTCCAGTAGTTTATCACATAGCCATTGCCATACTCATCAACTATTTAAGCCCTAAATTGAAATGTTAAACAGAACTATATATCAGGCACATATGGATCCAAATCGAAAAATTAGAGAAAAACGTACGATTTTGGTAGCTGGGGTTTGGATGTCCTGAACACCTTGAATCTGCAATTCGACATAAGAGAAAAAAATCAAAAATTAAATTCATTCAAGAAAATATAAGAAATCAGAGACACCAACCATCACAATACAGACTCAACCTAATACAAACGAAGATTGAACGAAGAGAGTAGCCAACTGTTCTGATCAACAGAGCCAACCTCCCTTTTATATTGTCTTCCGGATCCATATCTTTTGGTTTAAGAAGAGTCATAATTAGGACTCCTCTCTTTTCTCTTAGGATCCCGCCTACTTTTCCCGCTTGTGTGAGAGAAATTGGGAAGAATAGCTCGAAGCTTTCGGCACCTGTTTGAGATGAGAACGGGAAGAAGTTCTGACTCCTCTCTTTTCTCTTAGGATCCCACCTACTTTTCCCGCTTGTGTGAGAGAAATTGGGAAGAATAGCTCGAAGCTTTCGGCACCTGTTTGAGATGAGAACGGGAAGAAGTTCTTATATTTTGGGTTCTTTTGCTTTTTAACGAAGTTATAGATAATAGAGAAAATAAAGGAAAAAAATATTAGATTTAAAAGATTTAGGAAACGATAATCAAAACCATAATTATATATCAATCAAGAAAATGATAATCGTGATTAAGGAATCACAACCATAATTAACTTCTATATACAGACAAAAAAGAAAAAGCAATATATATCTTCGTTTATTCTAAAGAACCAAAACACAGTACAGTAGAAAGAAAGGGAAAACAAAAAACAAAAAAAACACATCGAACCCAGGACCACAACCATATTAAAAAAAAAAAAAAGACAAAACCAATTGCACTACTCTACATTTGTAGAAGTATCATATTTTTCATTACACTTGTCTAACTTAAAAAAAAATACACTAAAAAAAAAAGACAACAGTTAAAAAACAAAAAGATAAGTAAAAAATAACATATATAGAACTCACATTAGAAGTCGAAAAAGAATAAACCCAATTTATGAATTTTATTCATTGAATCTGAGCGTCAAAAATACCGAACATAGATTATCTTATAATTTAATTAATTCGAGCACACAATATAAATAAGTTCAAACAAAATAATATACAATACCTCTCAATTGGATGCATCCAACGGTATCTTATTGGACTAGCAAGTTTAGCTTCGCCTGGCAAGAAAATAAAAACAATAGCAAAAAATTCACAAAGAGGGGATTTCTCTTCACTTAGATTTCCCTTGAAGGGATTACTCTTCACCCATGTTCGTATTGAGGAGATTTCTCCTCACATAGATTCACCTTGAGGGGATTTCACCTCTCTCAAATAATCAACCTTGAGAGGTTTCACCTCATCTAGATTCACCTTGAGGGGATTTCGCCTCACCTAAATCTGCCTTGAGAGATTTCACCACATAAACTCCATATTCCATAATGTATTTTCTCTATGAATAATCGAGTAGCTTTTTGACTTTTTTTCTTTTTCGCTTCTCACATTTTAAACATATTTCTTCATTTTATCGGAATATATCTCAAATATCTAATATATCGGAGAAATTTTGCAAAAATGGTGGAAGATAAAATATTTTTCCCCCATGATATATCAGTAGGTTGTGAGAAAGGTCAATTTGTCACATAATCATTAAGCGACAACGGGTATAAGTACCTACTTTTCCCGCTTGTGTGAGAGAAATTGGGAAGAATAGCTCGAAGCTTTCGGCACCTGTTTGAGATGAGAACGGGAAGAAGTTCTTATATTTTGGGTTCTTTTGCTTTTTAACGAAGTTATAGATAATAGAGAAAATAAAGGAAACAAATATTAGATTTAAAAGATTTAGGAAACGATAATCAAAACCATAATTATATATCAATCAAGAAAATGATAATCGTGATTAAGGAATCACAACCATAATTAACTTCTATATACAGACAAAAAAGAAAAAGCAATATATATCTTCGTTTATTCTAAAGAACCAAAACACAGTACAGTAGAAAGAAAGGGAAAACAAAAAACAAAAAAAACACATCGAACCCAGGACCACAACCATATTAAAAAAAAAAAAAAGACAAAACCAATTGCACTACTCTACATTTGTAGAAGTATCATATTTTTCATTACACTTGTCTAACTTAAAAAAAAATACACTGAGAGGTTTCACCTCACCTAGATTCACCTTGAGGGGATTTCACCTCTCTCAAATAATCAACCTTGAGAGGTTTCACCTCACCTAGATTCACCTTGAGGGGATTTCACCTCTCTCAAATAATCAACCTTGAGAGGTTTCACCTCACCTAGATTCACCTTGAGGGGATTTCACCTCTCTCAAATAATCAACCTTGAGAGGTTTCACCTCACCTAGATTCACCTTGAGGGGATTTCACCTCTCTCAAATAATCAACCTTGAGAGGTTTCACCTCACCTAGATTCACCTTGAGGGGATTTCACCTCTCTCAAATAATCAACCTTGAGAGGTTTCACCTCACCTAGATTCACCTTGAGGGGATTTCACCTCTCTCAAATAATCAACCTTGAGAGGTTTCACCTCATCTAGATTCACCTTGAGGGGATTTCGCCTCACCTAAATCTGCCTTGAGAGATTTCACCACATAAACTCCATATTCCATAATGTATGTTCTCTATGAATAATCGAGTAACTTTTTGACTTTTTTTTTTTCGCTTCTCACATTTTAAATATTTCTTCATTTTATCGGAATATATCTCAAATATCTAATATATCGGAGAAATTTTGCAAAAACGGTGGAAGATAAAATATTTTTCCCCCATGATATATTAGTAGGTTGTGAGAAAGGTCAATTTGTCACATAATCATTAAGCGACAACAGGTATAAGTTGTCGCCTAATTGGGCTTTTGTGAGAAAAATTAAAATTGTCACATAAACATTAACCGACAACTCGTACGAGTCGTCGTTTAATTGGTTTTCAACGAGGGAGTTCAAGTTGTCACACAAACATTAAGCGACAACCTGTAGAAGTCGTCACATAATTAGTCTTCTGCAATAAAATTAAATTTATCACATAAACATTAAGTGACAACCGACAGAAGTCGTCACCTACTTGGTTTTTAGCGAGCAATTTCAAGTTATCTCATAAACATTAAGCGACAACCCGTTGAGATCGTCGTCTATTTGGCAATTTGTGAGAAAATTAAAATTGTCACATAAACATTAACCAACAACTCGTAGAAGTCGTCGCTTAATTGGGTTTCAGTGTGGAAGTTCAAGTTGTCACATAATCATCAAGCGACGACCTGTAAAAGTCGTTACCTAATCAGGCGTTTGCAAGAAAATTAAAGTTGTCACATAAACATTAACCAACCGTTAGTAGAAGTCGTCACCTAATTAGTTTTCAGTGAGGAAGATCAAGATGTCATATAAACATTAAGCGACAACCCGTTAAAGTTGCACCCAATTGATTTTTAGTGAGGAAATTAAGGTTATCACATAAACAATAACCGACAACTCCTGTGAGTTATTGCTAAATCAGTCTTCGGCGACAGAAATGTAGTTGTCACATAAACATTAAGCGACAACCCGTTAAAGTTGTCACCCAATTGATTTTTAGCGAGGAAATTAAGGTTATCACATAAATAATAACCGACAACTCCTATGATTTGTTGCTAAATCAGTCTTCGGTGACAGAAATGTAGTTGTCACATAAACATTAACGGACCGCTAGTAGAAGTCGTCGCCTAATTAATTTTCAGTGAGGAAGTTCAAGTTGTCACATAAACATTAAACGACAACCCGTTAAAGTTGTCACCCAATTGATTTTCAGCGAGGAAATTAAGGTTACCCCATAAACAATAACCGACAACTCCTATGAGTTGTCACTAAATCAGTCTTCAGCGACAAAAATTTAGTTGTCAGAGAAAGATTAAACCACAATTTTCAGAAATCGTCACATAATTAATCTTTTGTGAGGAAGTTAAAGTTGTCACACAAACATTAACCGACAGTTGGTAGAAATTGTCGCCTAATTGACATTTTGCGAGGAATTGGGTGTCGCATAATGTTAGATGGGCAACAACTGTCAATTTGTCGCAAATACCTACTTTATGCGACAAATTGGTTGTCGCCGATGGGATCATGTGCGACAACTAAAATTTCCTCGTATTTGCCAAGTTTTTGCGACGATTTTTGGGTTGTCACAATGAAATTCCTCGCTTTTGCTATTTTCTCTTGTAGTTTAGGGTTTAGGGTTTAGGGTTAGTTACTACTTAACTAGTTAAGTATAGAGTTAGTTACTAAACCCTAAACCCTAAACCCTAACTAACTCTATACTTAACTAGTTAAGTATAGAGTTAGTTAGGGTTTAGGGTTTAGGGTTTAGTAACTAACTCTATACTTAACTAGTTAAGTAGTAACTAACCCTAAACCCTAAACCCTAAACTACAAGAGAAAATAGCAAAAGCGAGGAATTTCATTGTGACAACCCAAAAATCGTCGCAAAAACTTGGCAAATACGAGGAAATTTTAGTTGTAGCACATGATCCCATCGGCGACAACCAATTTGTCGCATAAAGTAGGTATTTGCGACAAATTGACAGTTGTTGCCCATCTAACATTATGCGACACCCAATTCCTCGCAAAATGTCAATTAGGCGACAATTTCTACCAACTGTCGGTTAATGTTTGTGTGACAACTTTAACTTCCTCACAAAAGATTAATTATGTGACGATTTCTGAAAATTGTGGTTTAATCTTTCTCTGACAACTAAATTTTTGTCGCTGAAGACTGATTTAGTGACAACTCATAGGAGTTGTCGGTTATTGTTTATGGGGTAACCTTAATTTCCTCGCTGAAAATCAATTGGGTGACAACTTTAACGGGTTGTCGCTTAATGTTTATGTGACAACTACATTTCTGTCACCGAAGACTGATTTAGCAACAAATCATAGGAGTTGTCGGTTATTATTTATGTGATAACCTTAATTTCCTCGCTAAAAATCAATTGGGTGACAACTTTAACGGGTTGTCGCTTAATGTTTATGTGACAACTACATTTCTGTCACCGAAGACTGATTTAGCAACAAATCATAGGAGTTGTCGGTTATTATTTATGTGATAACCTTAATTTCCTCGCTAAAAATCAATTGGGTGACAACTTTAACGGGTTGTCGCTTAATGTTTATGTGACAACTACATTTCTGTCACCGAAGACTGATTTAGCAACAAATCATAGGAGTTGTCGGTTATTATTTATGTGATAACCTTAATTTCCTCGCTAAAAATCAATTGGGTGACAACTTTAACGGGTTGTCGCTTAATGTTTATGTGACAACTACATTTCTGTCACCGAAGACTGATTTAGCAACAAATCATAGGAGTTGTCGGTTATTATTTATGTGATAACCTTAATTTCCTCGCTAAAAATCAATTGGGTGACAACTTTAACGGGTTGTCGCTTAATGTTTATGTGACAACTACATTTCTGTCACCGAAGACTGATTTAGCAACAAATCATAGGAGTTGTCGGTTATTATTTATGTGATAACCTTAATTTCCTCGCTAAAAATCAATTGGGTGACAACTTTAACGGGTTGTCGCTTAATGTTTATGTGACAACTACATTTCTGTCGCCGAAGACTGATTTAGCAATAACTCACAGGAGTTGTCGGTTATTGTTTATGTGATAACCTTAATTTCCTCACTAAAAATCAATTGGGTGCAACTTTAACGGGTTGTCGCTTAATGTTTATATGACATCTTGATCTTCCTCACTGAAAACTAATTAGGTGACGACTTCTACTAACGGTTGGTTAATGTTTATGTGACAACTTTAATTTTCTTGCAAACGCCTGATTAGGTAACGACTTTTACAGGTCGTCGCTTGATGATTATGTGACAACTTGAACTTCCACACTGAAACCCAATTAAGCGACGACTTCTACGAGTTGTTGGTTAATGTTTATGTGACAATTTTAATTTTCTCACAAATTGCCAAATAGACGACGATCTCAACGGGTTGTCGCTTAATGTTTATGAGATAACTTGAAATTGCTCGCTAAAAACCAAGTAGGTGACGACTTCTGTCGGTTGTCACTTAATGTTTATGTGATAAATTTAATTTTATTGCAGAAGACTAATTATGTGACGACTTCTACAGGTTGTCGCTTAATGTTTGTGTGACAACTTGAACTCCCTCGTTGAAAACCAATTAAACGACGACTCGTACGAGTTGTCGGTTAATGTTTATGTGACAACTTTAATTTTTCTCACGAAAGCCCAATTAGGCGGCTGAGGTTATGAACATTAAGGATGAAACTGGAGCGTACTTGCCATTCAGTCTGTCCTTCCGCATTTTTTGTCTACAGGCTTTAGAATGAAATACATTGCACGATCCGGACCTCAGACTATGATGGAAATAGTACAGATGATTCAAAATTGCATCATCAAGAAGAGAGATCGATGGAAAAACTACATGGGACATGATGAATACAACTTTTATCTCACATCAAAAACTGTACATGGGTAGTAATATATAAATTTCTGTTTCACAGGTCAGTAAGAAATAAGAATAGAACTGAAAATATAGGTACCATTTGTTCAACCCAGTTTTCTTGAGAATCTCGAAATTTCTAAATAAGCCATCAATGCCCACTGAGATGATAACAACAACAAAAAATGAGTTCTTTCTTGAAACAAAGATACATATAATAATTATTATACTCATTTTCTTGAAACAAAAATGAGTATAATAATTATACTCAAATGAAAGGAAAACCGCATTTAAGTTGGTTAGTGTACTTGTATCAACATCTCCATACTTTAAAGATTCCCATAGGAAAATGGACCTATTTGAAAATGCGCAAAACAGAAATGAGATGCCTTTATATACAAACATCACAGCAATGTCATCCTCT